>QEWY01000446.1:321288-332266 GCA_006503575.1 Baylisascaris schroederi
TATATATAAAGTGAAGGTCGACTACCCATGAAGTATCGATAAGGCAATTTATGAAAGCTAAAGAAGAAAGCGTTAAATATGCAGCAATATGAAGAAGGCGTTATTCTATTTCCCAACTCGTTATCATACCCAAGCTTACCACATAAAAAACAGACGATTCATTAAACCAAAAAATGTGTGAAACGTTGAAAGAACATAAAAATACAAATCAGTACAAATCAATTCATCAATCAAGTAAAACAAAGGTTGTAAACAATCACCATTAACTATGCCTATCAGTTGAAGAGGTAATACTGTGAATGAGTGAAGACAATCCTATTGAACGTGATGCCACAGCTGGCAGCAATTGGTTCAAATCAATATAGAGAAGTAGAACTGATTAGCTCGTTGTTTAGGCATATGAACAAAGGGTAGTGGGAGAATGAAAGAAGGAGAGGGGGGAGGGGAGAGGAGGAGTGTTATAACAACGAATAATTTGTGTTATTTAATAGGGTTTAATTCCCTAATTTCATTAAAAATAAGCCCACCACTTCTACAAGATTTTCCGAATTTCACTATCCCTACCCGATTTAGGTGAATTCAACCATATCACTATCTAAACAATTAGGGTGAAAACCACAGGAAAATATTTAAAAAGAACCATTGCTGTAGCATCCCCACCATAAATCCAAACAAAAGACTGAATAAATCACAACTGGTCAACATTTATAAATCTGATGAGTGAGATTGGCGTAGTAATGAATAAACATGCGACTGTTTGAATCAATGGCACATTCATATACGACAAATGATACTCGATGCAGGAAGAATGATGCCAATATGGAAAGAAACATGGCACATTACCGCATTTATCAACTAATAGGCAGATATAAAGATGGAAGAGATGATATTTTGAAGAAAAACTTCACCCAACTTACGCAATCCTAAATTAGAACAATTTCAACGACGCCCTCATTTCATCCACCTCAAACATCACCATGTACTAGCAAAAACCTTAAGAACAAGCATAAATTGAAGTCGGAAAAAGATGATACTTCGTAGAATTTGACAAACGATAAAGTTCAGCCAAATATGTTACTGAAATACTTTGGCCCGAGCCTAGCCTGAAGTGATACTAAGGTAATTCAGAGTCTCCAAGAGTGATGCGAATCCAAATTCCAGCAGTCTTCGGATGCAACTGTAAAAGATCTCAACGACAAACTCACCAAGAGATCGCACGATGTCAGTAGTTGTTAGTAAGTGGTGGCAACCCGTTAAGAACGGCGTGCAATAAATGAAGTACCATTCGATTGAAACCTTAGCAAGTATGTAAACTCGTTTACTCCACATTGTGTATATGCAAATTTAGACCAGTGGATAATTTGGTGGGTCTTATCGAATATGCAAATTCGCCTGATAAGAAAGCAAACTTCACTGCACCTTCAGATGTCTGGAATAATCCAGAAAAGATTGCTGCACAATAAATAGAGAGAAAATTACGATTTCCTTGAACATAAACATTCGAAAAGGACGAATTCGATTAGAAAAGACATTTCCGCCGTAGTGATATTTTAGCGCTAGATGGATCTATGAAATTGCTTTTATTATTTAAGCACTGAATCAACGAATGATATTGCATATGCAAAACTAAAGAAGGAGTAATATGCAAATATTATAATGTGATTAGTGACCTAGACGTCCACCATGAGAAAGAAACTGTCAAAGAGCAATACAGGCGACGGATGACAGCAATTGTTTGCGGTTTCTTAAGAAAGATATCGATTTGAGAACTGATAACGACTTTGATATTTCATTGGTTATATTTTTTTGCAAAAGGGAAAAGCTATATTTTTGCATATAAGTGATACACGACGAAACAATGATTTACATTAATTGCTTTCGTTAAAACTCTTTAATTTTAATAAAAATTTGATCGTGCAAAATTTGGTAACTTGATTTGAAAAAACTCTCTTAAGTATGGAAGAACACATTAGATAAAAACCAAACGTCAAAGAACACAAATTTTCGCACTTAAATGACTTATTCACTCTTGTCTTGCAATGCGAAAAGTCCCGCACAACCACTCTTTTGTCCTTCTCCTTCAAGGCTACTATAACAAGGCATCATTACTGGTTTTATCACCAGACAAAAAAAAAATTAAAAAATAAAAAATTCACGCTGAATGCAGTCGCGGACGATCAGATAGCAAGATGGAAGCGAGGTTCAACCAGGCTGATGGGTCAAGTTAGGTCCTGGTTCTATCTCCGGTAACAACTGTGACCACACTAGGTTTAACCTAGGTATCGAAAAATTGTTCCACTACAAGTAGCATCAAATAGCAGCCTCCACAACATATAGAAATATCCAGCATTCGGCAATCCCATGCTTCTAGACGATACAGCGCCTACCTAATTACAAAAACAACAAACAGGTAAATGGGCTATCAGCATGGGCATTCCCAGCAAACTTTAGAAGCGCACAACATATCAGCTGATAAGCTCTACAAACAAAAGCTTGATGCTGCAACCTTTTTCAACAATGAGCTCAATGATTCAATGACAAAAAATGATTTCTGCTAGAGTTTATTCATGCAGAATTACGATATCGCAATAGATAAGCTTGATCCAAGCTTTTCGATCATCTTAATCCACCGATGGCTTTGAACTGATAAGATGGATTGATAGAGACTATTGTTAGTTTAATACTCCAATGTGCAATGTACATGGGGAAATTGGTGGGATTAAGCTAAATTCCAACATCCGTTACGTTCTAGGAATGACTGAATACTCTCCCCCTCCCCCTCCTCAACCACAGCAACTTTTTGGCTCAGTCTCAACAATCATCATGGCGGATGCGGCCATCTCATCCCTGCCACTGCACAAAACCACAATTTTTTTCCGCTTCCAACTCATCGCGTCAAATGTCGCGACAACGGCTTTAACAACGAAATGCGATGGGAACGGAAAATGGTTTTCATTAGGGATAAGCTAAAAAAAAAGAAGCACCATTTAAGACTAGAGACTTGCATGGATATAATAAATTCACCGTGATTGGATTACCACTCATGAAAAAAAGAAGAAAAAAAGACCCCCTCAAGAGTAAGTTCACGCTTTTAATGGATGGGAATTTCCATCGTGGTGATAAGCTAACACAGCGAACAATGGCGCGATTCTCTGTTGCGTACGCTGCGCAATGATTGTAATGAGGATTTGCGCACATTCTCACCAAAACAAAAGAGGAAGAGAAAAAAGAGTAAGTGATATGAACGTTTATTCTGCTGACAAAAGAGTAAGAATGCGATATTTTTGATTTGTTTTTCGTAATATGAATCGAAAGGTAAATAATACTTCCAAAAAGATGATGATAATTAGAAATCGATAACTGCAGGACAGACAGGGAAATGAACGCATATCTAGAGAGCGGATGAGAGAATCTTTTACAACACTGAAGTGACGTCATGCCACAAATGACGAAATGTCGGTTTGATTGACTAATCATTGCGCAATTGTTACAGCGCTTTAACGACACGGCATACGAAGATTATTTGCTGGAGAGGGATGGGTGGAGTTAAAGTGGCAAGAGATGGTAGTGGAAAATCTAGTAGGAGGATGGGGGGGTGGGGGGGGGGGGGAGGGGAGGAGAAGGAAGAGCCGAAGTGGTCGTGCGATATTGCTAAATAAATCATTAAAGCAGCACAATTTCGAAGTAAACGACCGTTATTAAACCTCAAGGTATAGTAAGGAAACGAGACAAACAATGAATCAATGATGATAGATGACTGGAGCTCACCTTTAAAGCAATTCTTGCACACGTATGATGCAAACCTACAACAGCAAGACAATGTCGTCATCACCGTTGGTCACATGCGCCGGTTATTCGGTGTGGTGAAACATTCAGCAACCTTATGATACACCACCTGCTCAATGAAGGTGGTCGTTGACCGCTTATCTGCTTATCGAACAAAGTTGATGACCAGATATTTTTCCACCTATACTGTTATACTAGTGTTTATTGTCTGGTTGTTTATAATAATAATACATAACAAATCTTTATTTACAGAATAAAGGAAGCATGGAATCGCACGTTCAATACAGTATATATATATATATATATATATATATATATATATATATATATAAATATATATATATATATATATATATATATAGGGAAGCAGTAAAGCATATGTAAGTATAAGCATTGCATATAACCATACGTTTAAAAATCCAAAAGGTGGTTAACGCAAGCAAAGAGCACCGATCATGGAGAAGAGAGACACGTAGGAATGTCGAAGTGAAAATGTGATAATTAATCATAGCCGACGAGTAACAGATATGACTGATATATCGCACTGCTCCAAGCGCTTCTTAAAAAGCAGAATAAATTGCCAGCGAGCTGTTCACTTTAGGAGTGCGATCACTGAAACGTACTCGTTATTCGAGAATGTCACCATTTAATCCCTGTGCTAGTGCCGATCTGCAAGAATGTTGGGCTCTGTTTTGCCTCTCTATCTAGCCTTGACTTATCGCCGAACGGCTCACGAATTCCTTCTCTTTCGAGCCTCAACCAGACGCTATTTAATCTGTTAACAAGGGGCTCATTAAAATCAACAATAGTACAACATAGGCAGGGAGACGTTGCTCCAACAGCACCTCTGCAGGAACAGTGCCATCTCCGCGTCAAACAGCACCAGAAACCCCTCCCGCCTGAAATACTACTTTGGTCGGAGCCGACTCTCACAACGATGACACCTCATGTGAAAATCTAGAAGCACATTGATGTCTTGCAATCAAACACGTTTCCTTTTGTGGGCACCGACCCTTCCCTGAAGGTATTTGTGGAAATTTGCTCTGTGCCATGATCAACACTCGTCTGCTGTGCCCGGAAGCAATGAACCCACGATTTATTGATTCATCGCTTAAGATCCGATGTGTTGATTATTGATCGACGATTGGTCACGATCGCCAATTGCATGTTTATCTACACATATTCTTAATTATTTCTACGTTTCTTATGCTTTTTTTTTTTCTGTGAGCAGATGATTGATCAATTTTTCTAAGGTTGCAACTCTATAATACCCAAGACAGTGCGTAGTTGTTTTTTGATTCTCCATGGAGCCATTCTGCGGCTATCGGAGAGGGCAGTCTAATATATGAGCGTGAACTGGTTGTGGATGATGTGCTGCATGAACCTCCTGTGAGTTTTCTTTTCAGAGGGACTATCATCACACTGATTGTGGAGATGGTTTTCCAGATTACTAGAATCTCATATCCAGCAGACATCAAGCTGATGTAGACAGGGATTGTGGAGTGGATGTGATGCTGGAGGCAATTAAATGAGATTAGAGTTGGCGGTGACGATGATGAAGAATCCCGTGTCATCCGGTTTCGAAATGTGTCACCGACGACACACACCTCAACACGACGCATCTCGCCTTTTTCATATCCCCGTTGACCGTTTATCGTTCGCATACGCAACCATTTCTTTACCTATTTAGTACATCGTTCATATTCATCTTTTTCATAAATTGTCTTTAGATTGTTGAGAGTGTTTATCGAATTTTATTTCGCTTTATATTTAGTGTAATTGTGAATATTTCAATATGGTTTGATGGAGTATTAAGGAATATGCGCGTGAATCCGAATACTTATTTGCACTTAAAGACATAAACAAGGAAATNCGTTCTATTACATAATTTGAAAAGAATGGTTTTTCCTTTTGTTCAGGCATTACATAGCCTTACTGTAGTAGTCTACTAAAAATTAGTCAAAAACAGTTTCAGACTTATTAATCATCTTCTCAAAGGGCATTTTCTTCTAGATGGCACCATCAATCAACAACACCTCATTCTCATCGCCCTCTAATCGTCAAGAATTTCGTCTTTATTTTGTTAACGTTCCATATAATTGTTGGTTGCTTTTTGCAGTCAGATTCTTCACAATTAAAATCTCCAGCCTGAGTCAAAAATTTCATTAGGCGATGTGAAATGATTGTCAAAAAAAAGGTTTTGCTGAATTTTGAGCAATAGTGATAGTTGATTCTAGCCATCTATAGGGAAATGAAGAATATCTTGAAGATTGAAGCTGCAAGAGAAATGTTTAAATCACCCATCGATCATTGAACTCCCAAAGCGAAACATTCGTCAAAGAGTGTTCCATTGTGAATTCTCTCTGAAATATTCCTCGCTGCTAGTATTTGATCGTCGTAGGTGTCGCTTCAAAAAAAGAAATCTTTCATCGATACCATAACCCATAGACGTTTCTCGTTTATCGCGCTTATTCCCAATGGAATTCCGCATCGATATGCGAAACGGCAATCGAGTTGATTGACTTGTAATCATTGGAAAAAGTTTGTGCTAAAAGGAGATGCGCTCAGTTGGTTGGTTGGTTGGTATGCGTTGATTTTGCACTTGTGTATTCCTATGTTTAGGGGGATTTGCCAGTATGCTTAAAAATATTCTTTTTTTTTCAGTGAACCAAATAAGAGATTATTTGGTATTGATCTAATCTTGAAGATATTATTTCTGATGCAATTTTCATCATTGCCATTTTCAATCTGTTCGATTGCTTTGTTTCTTTTGCGCTTATGTATTATCATCAGAAATTTGATCACTCATTTTTTTTTCTCCACAGAAACAAAATACACTGTTGCTTCACACCTTTATTAACTGAATTTATTTCATCAAGAAAAAGTTGGAAATTTCCCCAAATTTTAGCAAAAATCTATTCGTTTTAATCAATGGGTCATGCAGAGAAGGCAAGCTGATTGGGTCATGCGAAAAAAATTCCTCAGAAATCGATGCAATTTCGGAGCGTTGATAACTGAATCGGAAGTAATTGCCCAGAGAAATCAAATATTTCGATTTTAGGGTTCTTTTGAAAAGGCTTTAACGATCGGCTGAAAAATGAGAAAAAATTTCCAATGCCTCGTTGGCACTATTCTGCATTACAATGAGTATCACTATCGAAAGCTATATTGTTCACTAAATCAAATATATTTGATCCCATATATAAATTGACTTCGTCGAATAAAACGTCATAAATATTTCTAACGCATCGAATTAAACGAGTTTGGTTTTTTGATTTTTTTTTCCTTCTCAAGCAGTGCAACCAACTGCCATCCGTATTCCAAAATCAGAGACTGAAATAGAAACTCTGTTAAATCTAGGATATTGCATTCGACAAGCTAAATTCATTTATTGATACGTGTTTCTTAGTTGCATTTTATATATATACGGGCATATTCATATATATGCCGAAAAAAAGCCGAAAAAATAAACCGAAAAATAAACCCTCTTAAGGTGGGCATTTGTAACCGTTGTGCTGTTTCGCATCGCTCCGAAATAAGCATATTTCTATTGTTCAAGCAAATCAGCTTGAAAAAATAAAATTTTTCTCGGGTAGAAATTCCTTCTGAAGAGAAACTATAGATTCTATATGAGTGAATTTGCCTTTCGACTTCCAGGCAGTTTTTATGCGCATTCCAATACCTCCGTTAGCACTTTAACACAATACTAAACTAATTATTAGCGAAGTTGCATTTATTATAACTTTTTATCAGTTTTTCATTTCACTCTTTCATATATCTTCATTCTCTTACAATTGACCATTATTTCTATTTTAACATAGTTTCTGAGGTTCCTTTTTCTTGATATCGCTGTCGACTGATGTATTCTTCACAGGAATGAAAAATCAATGTTTATTTACCTTTATCCAAGACCAGAGCCTTAAACAGAATTCACGACTTATCGTTAATACTTATAGAAGTTTTAAATAACCACAACAATTTTACTGTTTTAGACCTAATATTACAGAGATTGTAACATTCGTTTCTGTATTTTAAGTTGACTGCAATTGTTCTTTTTGGAGATGAAAATCATCGCTCTGTGAAGTTACTCAATTTTGAGCTGAATTGCCCTTACAATTGATTCGTTTATCTTCAGATTGTGCCATCCCTATCATTCAGGCAATCAGATTTCCTCCTTGCTTCATTTAAAATATGGACAATGACTCAAATATTGGCTTCTTTTCAACCTTCTATCTTTTAACATTACAGTCGCTTAAATTGTAGGCATTTTTATTAAGTTTTTATTGATTAATGAGCATTAATATTATAAGCATATAAAGTTGAGAAATTTCCCCCTCATAACCTACAGTAATCTATTTCAATGACATGTAGATTAGTTTTCATGTAGATTCGTTTTGCTAACTTTATCATTTCCTCCCACTTATTTTACCATTTTTATTTTGCTAGTTACCGGCTAACTGATTCATATAATTTACATTGTTTCTGATGGCATGAATGGCCGGATGAGTATTAGAGTTTTCTTTTTTTTTTCATTAGACAAACAATAAGTGAATTCAGCAATTCTTCTACAATTTCCGCATTTGCATATATGAGATAATTAAATGGAACACTCCAGAAACATTCTAATATTTCGTCCCTTAAACGATTTTCTCTATGCGAATATTCGCTGATGCAACTATTCAAATTTGATGCCAATTGAAAATTAGAACTTCTTTTCGATATGTTTACGTATATTTGTTTTCAATTGTATTTTCGAATGCTAAACAATCATGCTTGAATATTTTGTACGTGATCTAATAAGCAAAATATTATCATCTTAGTGAAGTATGCCCCCCCCCCCCTTCCCCCCACCTCGATCTGTCTATCAGTTTGCTCTATTCTCCGTTCAGAGCGAGAGAGCCAAATGGAAGCTTGTTGTGATATTAACGTTTAATATTTGTAGGCAGGATATTTTCACGACAGGGAAAGAGAGACAGGTTAGGGAAAGGGATAGGAGGGGATATTAAGATACAAATGTTTTATAGCTTATGCAATTGTTGCAATATATTGAATTTTTACGTTCCGCTTTCTAATTCTTTATTCCCTCCTATCCCACTCGAAAATATTTGTATCCTAAATACAAATATGGGGTTAACTTAACCGATCATCCGGCAGAGAATCATTGTCAATGAGAGACGTTTCCACTCTGACTACGTTCAATTGCTCATCAACATCCACTTGAATGCTTTTTAATGATGCCTTTTTTCTGTATTTAGCACGCCCACTAATTTTTTGTGCTCTTCCGCCCTTCTTGCTCATACAATTTCATCATTAAACGCCTCATTACGAAACTTAACAAGTTGAATAAACAATTTCACTTCTACACTTTCTTTGAGATGGACATTTTTCGAATGCAAAGTAAAGCTGAAGCGAGTAAACCAAATTACAAATGCGCTCTATGTGACAGAATGCGGTGTATCATCGGTTGTACAATTGCTCAACGAATAAAAAAAATTAGCACTCAGAAGCATCTCTAGAATGACTTGAGTAATTATTGAGGAATGCTTCTTGACAGTATTGACGAAAATATTTCATAAATGATCATAAGTCAACGAAAACACCTCACTTGATCTCCAAGCTATATGCTCATCGCTCCATAATGATAAAAATTACATTTTTCTGAAGTGTTGTCCATTGTTCGAATGATGAGAGTGCCTGTGATACACTATCACGGAATCAACGGTTGGGGGATCAGGTGATAGCCGGGAATCGACAGGAAAGGAGTGTTCTTGTTCCACTTAATCGGCCTAATTTACGGAGTGAATACATAATGCAAAAAAACAGTTCATCCTTAAAGGAATTCGAACCTATAAACGTCAGTGAATGAGGAACTTCGAGCGGTTTAGGTTGCAAGTTGCAAGGTGATTTTTTGCAAATCGCAAGGTGATTGTAAGGGAATATAAATTTAGAAAGATATGCAGCATGCATTAAACTTTAGGAAGTGTTTGGAACTTTTTGCCACCTTTCAAAAAATCATTAAATTCGGCACTGTTGAATCAGAAACTTGCTTCTGAAGGGGATTCGCATCGTTGCTCGTTATCTAAATGCCTCAATCAGCAAACAAAACGCATTTCCCAAAGATTCATCCACTCTCTCAAAGGCGTCAACATTATTGCACCTCCATTTTCTTCCTTCTGCATATCTGCTCTGCAGCTTTGCACTATGATGACGTCATTTCTTATGCGACTGTGTTTGTGCGTATATATATGCACGCTTTTGTGTATGTGTATGTATGTTTTTATACGTGTGTGTACGTGTGCATATATCCGCGCATCCATCCGACAGCTTAAGCTTCAGAGATTTAATGGATATAATATGAACCGTTGCATCACCACCCACACTAACTCTAACCTCCGATCCACCAAATTTAACAGAGACTATAGCCATTTAAAGAGGTCGAAAAATTCAGATGCCTCCAATGCCGACCGGGTTTTCATTTTGCTTCGATTTAGCCAAAGAAAAAACAACCAGCCGGAAAATGTTTTACATACTCACTTCTTCAGGCCTAAGCAATCAAGCTAACGCACATATCGCACTACTACTGCTATGCCGCATTTCCTCTTACTTTATTTAACTGAATAACATATTTGTCTATTCACTTTTCTTTTCCAATATTTCACTAATAATATGACAAAAATGTTTTCCACAAGAATAAACAAAAAGAAATCATTCAATTAATGTTAAATAGCTGCGAATAAAGGAAGTATTTGTTCAATTGACTGACTCGTTTATTCGCCCATTACAGCGTTGATTTTCAGCCGAATCTTTCGAAAGGAAAAAACACTTCATAGAACAAATGAGCAGCTTTTGAGCTAGTCATGATATCGCTTCATGTTCACTGATGGATTTAAATAAAAGATATTTCACGAAAATAACTTACCGATTGCTTATTAGCATGTAGTATTTGTCTGTTAATGAGAAACGAATTCTTTCTGTTGTAATTTTGTAGTCAGGCCCCGAATTAAGAGGTAAGAGGATATACTGGCGGTCTGTCGTGTTAAGCCCAGAATTCCTAGGGAGGATCAGTCAAGATGCTTGTATATACTTCAGACCCCGAAATACAAACAATTTCATATACGAGAGGTAGAAAAAAGGTGGTAGAAATCAGGCAAGCAGTCAAGCACGTATGCTAGACTAATTCAATATTCATCTG
>QEWY01000451.1:2604-91719 GCA_006503575.1 Baylisascaris schroederi
CCCTCCCCCTCCCATCGTTTTTCATTTATGACTCATACAAACACAAATCACCCTTCCCTCAACTGCAAACGCAGAAACGTGCGCTAAAGGTTTGCTAATAAGCATCACCGTATTCATGTTTTTAATCGTTAGCATAAACACTGTTTTCAGTACTTCATATGCCCGAAAAATGAGTATCTAAAATAAAATCGAATGAATGGTGAAGGTTTCTCAAAGAGTGCCATCATTATGAGAGTATAAACTATTGCGAAGCAAATCTCAAAAGATCCACTTACCGGGTGAAAGGAATAGCACGCAAAAAACACAATACAACAACCGAACAATAAACACACCGCTTATGGACATGAGATATGAAGAAGAGAGTCGCATATTGACCATATTGGCAACTATCTGTCGCCACTTGCGCCACTACCCGCCCTTGACGACGACCCGTTCGCTGCCGCTTTGCCCTCCTCGTGAAGTCTGCAATTCACATTTAAAAAAAATTCCTTATATTCATTAATGCTGCTAAAAAAAAGGAAAAAACTCACTCAGAATATTTCGATTGAAGGGATGTTCAACGTAAACTCATAAAAACTTACTTTCAACACAACGACTCTCTTTCGTAACTTCAACCCTTCTTTAAGAGCAAAATCAGCAAAAGCAATTTGTTACGATCGTCTAAGACCGTTGATTGTAATTAATATAAACATAGAAACTGCAAAAAGGAAACATCTATATCGTTGAACAATAAATCTGCTAGATAAACGGCAAACAAATAGTGATGAAAAACCTTAGATGAGGAGGCAAACGTTTAAAATAGGCATGATCGAGCGCATCTTCCAATGTCATTCTATGTGATGGCTCATATTCGAGCATTCGTGAGATGATATCGTATAGTTCCATATCTTCCACATCGTTCGATTTCATATAACGCTGAAATAAACTCCACTTAATAGAAATAAACTCCACTTAATAAAAATAAACTCCAAAAAAAAAATTTAAATTTCAGCAAAATTAATCTCGAAATAATGCTTATGAAAAAAAAAAGAGAAAAAAATACAAATGAAGTTTGAAATTCACTCACTTTACTCCTCATATATTTTTCAGTATAATTACTGCGATTAAGAAAGATTTTATCTATATTGTTGTAAAAATTATTGATAAATCAAAAAATATATATATTTCTTCAAATAAACATTAACGATCAGCTCTATTAAACAGAAAAAAAAACAAACAAACAAACAAAAGAAAACAAAACAAAAAATAAACCCCAATAGTTATCAGTGAATAAAAAAATCACCACAGAATAAATTCAGTGTGCACTCATCAATTACATAATGATTTACTTCAGAAGAGAAGATGACCACAACGTCTTGCAAAATCAAAAGAAAAAAAAAATGCACAAACAATATTTGTAGTGCACTTAGAGCAACACTAATTTCAAATATCCCTCAGAAAGAGAACCTTTAGTCTACAAAGTGATTTCATATCTGAAAGAGTTCCATAAAAAAGTGGAAAATCACATTCCACGTTTTACCAATTTTTGCTCATTAAAAACCAACCGATCGCAAAAATGATCTAAAAACAATCACATAATAAGATTTAATCGAACCTTCATAATATGAGTTGGTGAGGAAAAATTTCATTCGACTAGAGTAGAGAGATTAGGATGCTGATCTACGGTGATCAAATTTTGTGGTTATGGCTTTTCTCGCTGCATTCCGAGCATCTAGGAAAGCCACCAATAAAGCGCGCAATAAACACATGCCGATCGTCTAATGCAACACATCTACATACATCATCCGCGATGCAATGTCAAAAATTTCACATTCCATCACCCTCCCCCCCTTTCCCGAATACCCCCCCCCCCTCTCCCGAATACCCCTCCCCCTTTTCCGAATATAAACATTTTTGTAGTGTTCAGCCATCACATCTCATAGCGACCTAATAACAATGTTAGAAGAAGAAGCCACAAAGCTTTAGGTAAAATATCATAGTGTGGTTTGGTAGGGGTTCCTAAGAAGGAGCGCACTACATCAACCTATATCTATTCAAGATTCCTCCATATTGCTTAGCATAAAAAACATGACGTAGGCGGTCTTCTCGAGATCGAATCGCATTCCAACACAAAGAAGAACGATGTTCTATCGTCAACAAACGGTCATCTACAGCATAAACGCCTCCTTCTACAACCAAACGCGCACAATATGACACGTCGCCGACAAAAATCATTGCTTCTTTAAATGAGTAGATTTCTGTCAATGGGATGCTTCGTCAAGTTTCATGTCACCTGTCGCGATCCTCCTTCCATCACCTCATTCCCTTCATCCCCTTTGGAGTGCTCAAACTATCACAATCAAATATTCGAATTTTCTTGAAATCTCTAACCTGGAACACATTAGTACCCCTTCCCCCCCCCCCNTAAAAATAAACTCCACTTAATAAAAATAAACTCCACTTAATAAAAATAAACTCCACTTAATAAAAATAAACTCCACTTAATAAAAATAAACTCCACTTAATAAAAATAAACTCCACTTAATAAAAATAAACTCCACTTAATAAAAATAAACTCCACTTAATAAAAATAAACTCCACTTAATAAAAATAAACTCCACTTAATAAAAATAAACTCCACTTAATAAAAATAAACTCCACTTAATAAAAATAAACTCCACTTAATAAAAATAAACTCCACTTAATAAAAATAAACTCCACTTAATAAAAATAAACTCCACTTAATAAAAATAAACTCCACTTAATAAAAATAAACTCCACTTAATAAAAATAAACTCCACTTAATAAAAATAAACTCCACTTAATAAAAATAAACTCCACTTAATAAAAATAAACTCCACTTAATAAAAATAAACTCCACTTAATAAAAATAAACTCCACTTAATAAAAATAAACTCCACTTAATAAAAATAAACTCCACTTAATAAAAATAAACTCCACTTAATAATAGGCATGTTGATATATTACATTGCCCATTAAGAATCAATTTAATCACATTAAGATTACATTAGTTTTCAATATAGAAGGAAAATAGTAGTCACACGCTAGTACATCTATACTACTAAACTTCCGCAGGAATTTCATTTGAGGCCACAAAATTGGAGACAGACAAATCCTTTATTAGACTACCAACTACCTAGGCGGAAAACCTGGGAGTCTTCTGAGTATCCATACAGGCGAAATTCCACTCAAGAGCTCCGATTTTCGGCAATCTCGAAATTTGAGAATTGTTTTCGCTATTCGATTCAACAGCAAACCTAATTCGGTCCTGTAAAGTTAGTTAGACATTGAAAAAGATGAGGATTGATATGAAGGTTAATTTTCGGAAGTGAAAGATATGACATTATGTTTTCTCGGTGACATTCAAAATGTTATCGCAATCTACTAAAACATAAAGCGATCAAACGGCCTCCCGGTATCTTTAAGGTGTTTAATGCTAATGCCGAACATGATAGATAGCTCAAAACGTTCGATAGAGATGAGGGAAAACGAAGGCAATTCTCGACATATTCCGATACAATTCCCTTGCTAAAAGTAAAACACTTCTTCTGTGCCAACCTACATGATACAATATCTAGAAGGTGGTTTGAATTGCAGTTTGTATTTGAGCAGCACACCATATCGTGCTGGAAAATGCTTGCCAGCCCTGCTAAACCTCTATAATTTGAAGCCTTCAGAGTCGGCGATCGTCTTTGACGATCCCTGACTTCATAGTATTCTGAGAACCGTTCAGCAGCTCAGAATGCCCATATTTTAATCAATTTCAAAAATTGCGATAAAAAAGTGGATGAACTTCGGGAAGTACTATAATTCTAAAGATGTGCAACAAATGTTCAAAGAAAGCGAACACAAAGGAAGGATAGAAGGATTATAAATACAAATGACGAGTAAAGAGAAGAAGAAAGGATGGACACTGATAAGACTGGTTGCAAAAGCGATGTTTTATACCCGGAGGCGAGCATTGCAATTAAGAAAAGTAAGTATGCAATGCCCTATAGTGATAAGAAATGCATCGCTCAGCTGAGAGGAGTACAAATTGCACGCATAAACCATTTGCCGAAATGAACACCGTGTGCATTGCTCTCGACAGCCGACTGACTACTTTAAAATTGCTTCCACCATCACAACCCCACAGAAACACAACCACTCAGCCATTCACTCGAATATTCGTTGAGAATCGTTTACCACGAAAAGAGACAGGCAACGATGCATTGTAATACGTTCGCAATTGCACGTTAACGTGCCGCATTCAATAAAACAACGCACAAAATCAACCGAGAAATAAACAACTCAACGCAGCAACAGCTGCAACCAACAAGCAGCGCTTAATAAATCTACATATTAATAAACTATAAGCAAAGTAAAAGGCATGAATTAAGTAAAAAAAAAAAAGAAAAACCATTCCCTACGGATTAAGGAGGTGGGGAGGGGGAAGGGAGGAGATGAGAGTGGAAAAAAACAGACGTAACATTTTTAAAGGATGAAAAATTGTTGGTAGCAAAGAAATGTGAGAAGTTAATACCCAAGAAAAAAGTATTTCCCCTCTAGCGATAGTTTCGTCCAATATAATCGGCAACATCCACTACGCCTTTAGAAAAAAAAAAAGGATTCAGTATGAAAGCTTTACTAAAAAACTTTGAGTGTATTGCAGCATAATCATACTATTCAACGATCAACAAAACGTAGCAGCTAAATATTTTTACTCATTCTATAATCTCTTATTTCATGCCCCTTTGCATGCATCAGGCAAAATTTGCTCCCGAAACTTTGCATCATGCCAATAAAAACAAGCGAAATTAAAATAGAAATAATAAATAAATTATGTAGGAACATACAATAAGGGGTTTGCAGTGCTCTCTCACATAAGCGCCAGCCTGAGTTTTCTCATTCCAATCCAATCGACCATGATAGAAATATTTCGTTCTAAAATTTATACCTTTTAAATATAAGGCAGTGATCTTTAGAAATAATGATGAGAAGCTCTACAATGTAGCTGGGAATTCCACTATTCGTTTCGAGTTGGAAACCGAGCACTCCCTAATAAAATGCAACTCGTTGCCATTAGTATGTTTCAAACTGGCATCGCTATCGACTGAAGAACTTATTGCCTCGTCAACTGACCATCAAAGGTAACTTTCAATGATTTTTGATTCCTCATAAGCGTGATATCCTTTGCAAAAAGCTATCATCCGATGATACGAATGATATCACTATTTCTTCTAGAAAACCTTTTGATCTGTTCAGAGAAATGAAGAAAGGGGGGAAGAAAAATTAGAAAAATTCAATTTTCCTCTATAAGGAAAATTGCAATCCTCCTCTATTAAATGGCAGTATTTATTTGAAATCAATTCAATAACAATAAAACATTTTCACTGAGTGCTGTTTTTTAGACAAAACAAACAAACACGAAAACAAACAAACTTTTGTTCACTCAGAGCAAATAAACTATTGCTTTGTACCCAATGAAACAAATACAACTTTAAAATGTGATTGCAGAACGTGTGAACTCTGTGCTCATGACGAAATAAAACGCAGATAATATTGGTAATAAAATGAATCTACATACAATAACTGCCTTTCTTATTTAGTAAACATAAACGATGAGACTACGATCCCTTAATTATTGCCTATATGCGGTCATAGCCCTGTCCCCCTCTCTCTCCTCTCCCCCCTATCCTGCGACCGCTGAATTACTTCCCCCCCCCCCAAAAAAAAAAATTCCAGGTTCGTAGATACAGAGCTGAAGTTCAATTCTTGCAAACGACAACCAAGATCAATGCTAAAAATAATTCATTATATAATTTGCCTCAAAAACGATCAAAACAGCCAAATAAACGAACTTCGATTTACGGCACATTCTATATGGAATGGTGCCAAGAATACGTTCCATCATCGCTAAGTGTTCTCGGTTATCATGCGTTTGAAAGAGTGTCATACCCAAATACAGTTCAAACATAATGCATCCTATCGACCAAACATCACATGGATGCGACCAGCCTAACTCTGAAAATTAACATAACATTCATTACTTTATTAATTCATGTTTCAAATAAGTTTATATCTTTCAATGAATGGCATCATTCAATTCTATTATTGCTCACTATCGTGTTTCTTATATATATATTTATATTTATATTTTCCAACTATATTATACCTAAACGCTTGTTGCTCACTTCTCAGCTTGCATAGCAAACATTATTTCATATATCAAACCCAATTACCTATTATTATACTAAATTAGATTACTTACTTGTATTAAACACTAATGTGGTTTTATTGCTTCGATTTAATTCCGAAATAAGAATCAATAAAAAAGAGGAATAAATAAAAAACAAGAATATAAAAATAGTAATTTCAAAGCTCAATATCTATTAATTTAAATGCAGCGAGGTGATGAAGGAGGTTAACCACATACCAAGAATCACTTCAGGAGCACGGTAGTGCCTAGTGGAGACGATCGTTGAATGGTGCTCATGATCGAATGTTGCCGAACCAAGATCAATAAGCCGCACGCTGGCATCTTCAACTACACGCAAAGCTTTCTTCTTCTTACCATCCTCCACTAATCTAAAAAAATATTTCTCGCTCCTCATTATGTCTACTATGAAAATAATTGCTTAGGTAATCGGTTCCATAGACATTGGCCGTTTTTTCCCTTTTGAAGGTATAAGAAAAGACTTATCGCAACATCCGCCAGTCCACCTCTTCCGCTAGCCCAAACTGAGTCGGTATTTGTGGCAAGTTGCAGCTCAAGTTCGAGTTGAGACCACAATTGAATTGAAAAAAAATAGATAGGAGAAAAAAAAAGAAAAACTGATGCAGAAAAACAACAAATTTCGTTTTGCGACGACTCTCTCATCCCACAATTATCAGCCAAGGTCGCAATGAAATTCGACTCTTGGTTCATCTACCACCTCCTCAGTACGATGTCTTCGAGTCGGAAGGGCGGATCAGCGCAGTCATTAGGTGAAAATCAATGAATGGAAAAGATTTAAACATGAGGTACATACACTGGGACACAAAAATACAATACAAGATTAATGCCTATGACATGAACCCTCAATACCTGTGGTCCCAATAGGATGCTGAACCTTTCCAAGCAATAATCATAAAAAATTAAGTACAACTGCCAGACGAATAGGTATACGGGTATAAACTAATTAACCGCTTTAATATTAACCATTGCTAAAATATACCATTGGAAAAAAATAAACAAAAATCAAAGCAATAATAGAATAAAGTGATCTACCTGTAATTACTATTAACAAAAAGAATATTCTCAGGCTTGAGGTCGGTGTGTGTTAATCGATGGTCGTGCATGAACTTCACCGAATAGCACAGCTGATAAGCAATATAGCGTGCTTGATCCATTGGATAGGCTTGGTAATCATTTGCTTTCTGCAAAATACATTTTTTTTATTACTCATGAATGACGTCATCATGGCTTCCAATAGTTGCTTGCAAGTGTCATGGTTCATCTCCTACATTTGCATAAAAATAAAGAACTACTACTCGCATAAATGAAATGAAGACAAGGAGAACGTTTACTTATCACCATAACGTCGCGTGATATCGAAAGAAGTGGGGAAATGCCAACGATGCCGTCCATACAAGCTGCCCCCTACCTTCCTTCTTCTTTTCAGATACACCACTTCATAATCGGAACGGATTAAAAAGGCAGTATNAAAACTTTCTGGAACATCCCTCTCCAGTATTTAAACGACCAAAATCCCCGTCTTATGAACGATGGCCTTAATGACCTATTTGCCATGATGAATACTGCCTTCTAAATTCATAATATCTCAAAGCAATAAAAGGATGGAACAATTTAGGTGGAAATATTTTTTTAGGAAGGAAAACAACATGCCACCATATTCTGCTTCCGACGCTCAAATATTAAAGCAGTATTATTGTCCTCACAGATGAAAATAACGCCCGAAATGTTTCACTTCTCAAAGATAATTCATAATAAGTGATAACTGCATACAGCTATCAACTGCAAATCTAATCCCTTCTCCTACTTCCCTCACTGCGACCGAATGATGGATAGAAAGATGCAATCCTGAAACCAAAGAAAGATGTAGCTACAACTGTGCCTACTTGAAAACAATAGTTCACTGCAACTCATTAACTCTTCAATTTTGAAGGAAAGATGTTGGGGGAGGGGGGAGGAGGGGGGATGACTCTGCAGTATACGACCCGGAGATGATTTTTAAAGAAGTATGGAAACTAACTTCACCATAAATGTGCCCATGCACAGATGAAGAATCCCCTTTCATCGAATACTTCGTGAATTCATCGACCGATAGAGAATAAAGAAAAGAATACACCCACTGAACGAATAAAATTCATATAATTCAAACAAAAAAAAAAGAGGATAAATTTGAAATGTGGGAAATATTAAAAGTAACGACTCACAAATCGCCACGTGGATCCCTCTCTTGTAATTTCTTGAGTACATTAATCTCGAGACGTGCTGCTTCTCTATACTTGCTGACATTCTTGATAATCTTCAATGCGTACTCTCTATTACCTTCTTCACTATCCTTTACTTGTACCACTTTACCGAATGTACCCTCACCAAGTGTGCGTACAATCTCATCTAAAAATAAACATTCGCATCATAAATTCAAAAAATGATTGCGATAATTGAACTATTATCAATGCGATAATCAATTATTGTCCCTGAATATGCCTTCCAATTGCTATTCGTACAATTCGAAACTCACAACACAATGCTTTCTCATAGATGAATCATCTAAATAGTATTTCACATGATAATGTAGAAGCAGATTTGTGAAAACAAGGAATCATATATCGTATGATCCATGGTATATTCCTTCCTTTTTTTCTCTCGGATCGGTTATTAAACCGACAGCGACAACTTTCACTGAAGGGAGAAATTACTTATTTACAATGAAAGACCACCAATGAAAAGGATATAGGAAGATAAGGTAAAGAGGTATTCGTTGCATATCTCTATGAAAACCGCTCAATATTATACAATCACTTATTGTCTTTTAGGCATCAATTCCTGTTAGGTGCAGATATTTCCTCATTGCAAATTTGCTTCAGAAGGTTGGAATGTAAGGTGTGGTGATCCACTCTCTACACAAAAGCACTAGCATCAAACAATTCAAAGGGCACTGAGTGGTGAGCTATGAGCAAGTATACCGCATACACCAATACACCACAATCAACTCTGGATACACCCGCTGATCACCGATCAAATTATTTCCTGTCCATGTTTAAATCCATTCCCCGTCCACAAAGTTTACTCTCCATCTAAAAAACAATCTCTATCGTTAACGGATTCCTATCGGTATACTTGCAGCACTTATAGGTGGTGTATGTACGTCTTTTACCATAGCAAATAGGAAGGAACACATGCGTGCAAATATTTCTGCAAAGTTTTTCAATATTTTTTTCTAGCGTTTGCGCAATTTTTGTCATGGAGCTGTAGGTAACAAGAGCACTTCCCTGCTGTTTCCAGCACCATCAGCTCAGCTATCACGATAATGTGCTTCTACACAATCATTTTTACAACATAATAAACTTTCAACGTTGATTGGCCATCATTCAAGGCCTATAACATATAAATAATTTTCATAGATTCAGTTTCAGTAGTTCTACAGCTAAAACTGCCCTACAGACACAACACACACAAACACAAAAGACGATAATGCAACTTTACAAAGATGCAAAAAATCGAAGAGAAGCAGAATAACTTTAGGCCGACAATAGTGAGTGCATTTCGATGAACGAGGATAGCAGAGTGTAGTGAATTTTCTCCAAACAGTTGTTACGCTCTATCAAAGTTGCTGCCAATTCACTTATTTTTCCAATCAAAAAAAAAAGAAAAAAAAAAAAAAAAAAAAAAAAAAAGAAAAGAAAAAAAAGAATACGAAATACTTCAAAAACACAAAATTTGAGTATAAACGAAATTGAAATCGCCATAGCAACAACTTTCCACAACGAAACCTTAATATATACTATGTACCAATACTAGTTAAGCCTATTTGGAGTCCCATAGCCTCACAATTCGAATAGCAGATGTTTTGAAGAAAAAGGAACAAATCGTGAGATGCAATGAGTAGGAATTTTGGTTTTTGTTATTGTCTTCTTTTATGATGTGTTTACTGAGGACAGGTAATATTGATGATCTGACGTAGACGACGATCTACGCACTGCGTATGTGGAAAGCGGTACAAACAATAGGTGCCAAACATAGAAAGCTGTACGTTGCGCAAAACGGCACGTGCTACTTTTGCAAAGGCGACAAAGACTTTGCAGCCTCGCAGATGCAGGGTGAAACGGGGGGAGGGGAAGGAAGGGTAGGGGAGGTGGGGCGAGGTGGACAGCGAAGGGAAGGTATTTAAAAAGGGAGATACGAGCATAAATTCTTAATTGATAATAATGAAATATAAAGATAGCACAAATAATATTATTCTTTTGCATTTTGCCGACCAATCACTTTCATTCCGGACGAACAAATAATTTAGGAAGTGAAATATCGTGTCCAACTTTCAATTAATTTGCCTCTTATTCGAATTTTCCAAAAAAAATTGCAATTGTACCTTTATAGCAATTAGGTCTTCGCGATTCGAGAAGTGCAAAACTCATATGAACTTTTTTAATTTAGCATTTTTAAATACTTCTTCGTCATTTTGGAATTGATGCATCAACTCGAAAACTGTTGGAGGAGAACCTCTATGAACGGCCTTATACAACTCTAACTTCAAAGATTTTCGAGTTGAGGCGAAAAAAGAAAACATAGAAACAGATGCAAATATACGTACGTACTTAATGCCTGCAAAAAAAAAAGCATAAAAAGTGCTTCGTGGATTTTTTAAAGGTAACGTCAATGAAGTTAATAACGAGAAATAAAGAATAAAATGCAATAAACGAGAATGAAAAACCTACATCGTCCGTGGATGATGTCGCCCTCTTTATAGATAAGATGGCCATCTCGATCATCTTGGATAGCTGCCCGAGGTACTGAGGTCGCTACTGAGCTCGATGGAGTCACTGCCGCATTAACGGCTTGTGATTTCGATAATGAGGCCGGCTGACGATGATCCGCACGATCGCTCTGTAATCGTTCACCTCAAAGAAACGTTGAAACAAATCCCTTAGCTTTCCCCCATCCAAAAAAAAAGAAGAGGAAAGCAGCCATGAAAACTCAATCGAATAGAAAGATGACGATTACCATTTAAAAGAAAAAGATGCTTATCTGAATCACCTAAAGCCATAAATAATGAATTTTTCATTATTTAAATACTATTCATTTCAATATTAAATTCCAATCGTTAAATAAAAATACCGAATAAAAAAGAAACAATAAAAAATTCGAAATTTCCCACTCTTCAAATATTCATAAAATAAAAACATAAAGATAATCGAAGAATTTAATAATCAAATCGTCGTTGAAATATTGCCTCGACATGTATTTGTCACGTGGATGAATAACGATCAGCACAGTTATTAACGAAACGATGCAATTGCACCATTCATGAACTATGCAGGCGGTTCTTATAAAAAATATTCATCCATCTATATAATCATTCAGCACTCATTGAGAATACTCAATGAAAACAAAGAAGTAATTCAACAATATATATCTGCGAATATAGAAATCGATAAATCAATAATAAACGATCTGCCTCAGGCAATAGGTATCAAAGAACCTACAAACATCAACACTTTATGAACTCTTAGCTCAATACGCCGGAAAAGAACGCTAGATATGAAAACAGATGCCCGGAAATATAACACTAAAGAGAAAAGACGAGATGCAAATTACACATTTTACAACTTTACCCAGAGCAATTTACCAATCCATTGAGGGTATTAAACCGATATGACATCGAATTACCCTTCTAAAATAGTATCACTGCAAGAAATAACAAAATCATTCACCTCGCAGAACAAAAAACGACACCTATTGGAGCTGTTAACTTCATTTGACTAAACAATTTTAATGATAAGCGCAACCTAATCTTTTAATAGCAATTGTATCTTAGCTAATAGGTATAGTGATTGCGAAAGAATAAAAAGATACCGGAGCATGGGCATTCGATCGTCTTTCGTTTTGTTTGCGTTGTTCGGCGTTCGCAATTATACGATCTACTTTAGCAGATACGGATGGTGGTAATTGTAAGGTGGCAAAAAGGTTGCTCTGTGTAAATTGTGGTGGTTTTGCTACTTTACGAGTTGGTACCGACGGTATGATTGTTACTCCGGGTGGTTGATGATGTATTTCGCGTCTTAGTGGCTTCTCAACTATACCTATTGCCACTGGTTCCATATGTGCTAACGGTGCTGCCTTCTGACGCCTTCCTCGTATATCGCCACTACCCGATTCAAGTAAGTCAACTTGTTCACGATTCGTGTCATTCGATGAAAACGCTGCCGCTACAGCGGTGACCGTCTTTTGAGCTTTTTGCTCCGCTGAGCGTTCCGCTTCTTTCTCGGCGAGCTCATTTGCTAGCGCCGGAACGTTGACATATTCTCTGAACTCTTTTTTCACAAGTTCTTCCTTCCTGGCTCGATTCGAAAGTCTTCGCCTGATTAGTGAACCATCTGCATTCAAATTCGTCGGCTTCGTTGCTGAATTCTTCCCTTTCGTCGGTATCTTCACGTTAGCATTCACTCCGAATGAAGAGGCGCCTTGTCCCGATAGCTTCTCATAGTTGGTGTTGCTTAATAGTGCAGGCACTGCTATAACCTCAGCGTTCGTCGATGTAACGCCAAGCTCTGACTGTTCATCCACCTTTGTGGCAACTTCGGGCAGTAGCGAAGCCGCATTCGGCTTCTCTTTTACGTCGCATTCCCCCACCTCGGAAACAATCGATGCACTAGTTTTCGCTACATTGTGTGATACTTTTAAATTCGATTTCGAAGCAGTTTTCGCTTTCAGTAACTCAGTTTTCTCAACCTCTGGCTCTTTAATAAGTTCAGCAGTAACCTCAGGCTGCTTCTCTCTTATCGGAGAGAAGGGTCGACTCAATCCAACCCAATGATTAAAACTTTTATATAGCACCGGGTCTGAAACACAACGTCTCAAACTCGCCAACAGTTGTGCATTTCGTCTCCTTGAGACATAATTTTTATATTTACGCTTCCGAGGGATTACCACAATGGGCATACGCCTCAATGCATCAAAGCCCTTACGAGGCATTTTGCCTCGCTGATCAACAGTAGTCACGACAATGCCGTTCTGAAGTGGACGGCGATTTTTTAGTAATGGTGACTGTGTAGATGACGATGGTTTAGACGATTCAGATGGAACAATCGAAGAGTGCAAACAGGACAAATGAAGGATGGGAGGTGGTGCTAAAGTTGCGCGCTGTGGTATACGATGCGAATAATAGTGACGAACAACCGGTGGATGAAGAACGGCTGGTGAGAAGGATTCAGATGGTGAATCGTTGGGTAATTGCTGTAAAGAGCACGTCGAAGGGAACGGTGTCCGATAAAGGAAATTAGCTAATGCTGCAGGATGAGGCTGTTGCGAGGACAGCGTCCACTTAGAGTGGACCTGTGAGGGATGATAGGAGGAAATATTGGCCACCGTTGGGAAAATCCACAGCTATGGGAACCACTTGAAATTACTGGTTGGGATTTGCGTTGGGCAGCAGCAGCGATTAGAGGAAGCGGCGAATGAAGAAGGTACAACACAGAGAGGGATGCTCGGGAATCGCTCTAACATGACAGCCGCGTCTGCTTCCCTCTAGCTGTTGGCTGGCTGTTGCCTGCGCGCCCAAGAGTACTGCTTCAGTGTGCTCGCGTGCGTTGCCTGTTCCTACCGCCCACCGAATCGACAGCTTATCCCTGAGGCAATCGCTGCTCGTTTGCCACTTCATTACAGCCATGCAACCGATCTGAACTCACAATCCCTCACTTCGAGCCATCGCATATACAAATACGCCGTTAAGTTGCCTTCTGCCCACAACTATGTCCCTCTCTTGATGTTGTTTCTTCGAAAAGAGACAATAATACTGCGAACATTCAACCCTATCATCAATGACAGCATCTAACTTCACATTCAGCAGTGGTCATCGATGTCGTTCAACTCATAAAACGATTTCACTTAATATTATTGCACTAAATGAGTAACAATGTCCAAATAACCCTGCGAATAAGCTCATTATTTACTTCATTTAGATGAAATTTGGTATATTCAAAGACTACAGAACATCGCGATTCTTGAGTTAATATTGCGATAGCACCAAATTACTGAATTATTATTGCTTGATAGCACTAGTGAATTCATTCTCCCTACGCCCCCTTATTTTCAAGCATTTCTTTCCGAGTTAAGTTCTGTGTCCAAGTTTCATCGCCGACGCAACATGTGCGGAAATTTTCTCTACTGGCCAACACCTTATCAACATATTATAAAGCTTCGAGGAAACAATTCACTAAAAGCAAATCAATAAGCATATTATGACAACAGAGTGATATGTGATTGCTTCATTCTTAACCCCCCCCCCCCCCCCCCCCCCCCCCCCCCTTTTCAAGCATTTCTCTCCGAGTTAAGTTCTGTGTCCAAGTTTCGTCGCCGACGCAACATGTACGGAAATTTTCTCTACTGGCCAACACCTTACCAACATATTACAAAGTTTCGAGGAAACAATTCACTAAAAGCAAATCAATGAGCATATCATGACAACAGAGTGATATGTGATTGCTTCATTATTAGCGATTAGATGATCTTGTGGCATAAATATTATTATTTAAAAAAAAAAAACAAAAACAACAACAAACGAATAAAATAACGACTAAAATTAGCACCCCCAACAAATTCGTTCCTGGATCGCAATCGTCAACTGTGGAGAAAAATTGATTTAAGAGTTTTATGAACGCATAAATTGCAATAATTCATTGCATCGACTGATTTCAATTGATCTATTGTTAACAAAATGGCAGATGAACACTCAAAACAAACAACATCACCAATTCAAATAGTGTTTCTAGACTATACTCATCAAAATTTCGTCGTCGTTTCTTCTAATTTTTATGACTGACGAATTGAAATTGCTGGATAGGTGAATGTACAAATATGTGTATATATCTTCACTCAGACGATATTCCAGTACTCTGCTTTTGCAAAAAAAAGTGCAAAAAAAGAGTACATAAGTACCAATAAAATAAAAACTTAGAGAAAAAATTAGCAAATTTCAACCTCCACTACTCAATAATCCACTCACTATATACTATAAAATGACTGCAGTAATACTGGCAGTAGAAACGATATATTAACCGACAGTTCTTAATAACTACAGTCCTATCACTATGATTACGAAAGACAAATTCATTGCGTAAATCAACTTAACCAACTTAACGCAGTGATTGCACTCCTGCAACCCGTATTTACAATTAGAAATAACACCGTACTTATGAGATAAAAATAAAATTCATTAACCAATTGACGAGATCATAAACGACTGCTTTCAAATATAGTACAAATCGTTGTTTCCCTTGATTGCCTATTGCGTAGAGATCCGTAAAATAAGAAAATTGCAAATTTACTGCACATTCAGGGAATGCAAAAAAAACAAAAAAAAACTGAAAAGTTTTCAAAAGAAATTGTAATATTTAAATGTGAAAAAAACTTGAAGCGGCAAAAAATAGGAAATCCATAGGTTTCAGTAGAAAACTGCCTTACTATACCATTGAATAAACCCTTTTCCACTGTATTCAATACGACAATCACAATGAGCCTCTTTAAAAATATTAACATTGCAGGTTTATCTACGGGAATTTATAAAAGCTAATATCCTCGTTTCGATTCATATCTTTATAAATAATAATAATTAACAGTCAATCCAACAAACTGCCTGGATTTGGCGATCCAAGGAATGCGATCTCCTCGATCGGAAGCAATTCAAAAAAATTTCCCTAAAAGGACACAAAAAATATACAGCCTACGTTCTCAAGATTCAAGCAATAAGTCAACAGTGTATAGCTTACTAGCGATTTACTCAGACAACCTGACGTAATAAAGAAACTGAGTAGTAATGGAGGCCACAAAAAATCACTACCTCCAACAGGTTTATTTTTGCACTAATAGAGTGGAGCCTTTAAGAACAGGCTCCTTCAAGAATTTCCGGCTGCTAATTCAAAGCCTGCTCCTATAGAGAACTTTTTCCACACTTCCTAATTCTGACTTACCATGTAATAAAATCATAAGTACCATAAAGAGACACACATATAACATTCACACAGACTTAAAATGCATAGGCACAGGCATGTATATAACATACAAATGGAGGGAATTTAAGAACCTAAAAGCATTTCCCCACGGGCAAAAGGAACGGAAGAAATTACTAAATTGAAATCTCATCAAATATTAAATATGCAGTAATATAATAAAAGAATAAAAATTAGCAACAGGGTGAAACCTTATCTAAGACTGTAGAGATAAGCCAACAAGCGATACAAGTTTTTTTTTTCTATCCTATATAACCTAATGCCAACGCGCCAACTGCAAGAAAAAGAAAAAAAAAGAAAAAAGAAAAAACAACTTACAACGCAACGCACTAATGCTTGTAGCTTAAACGTTTCCTGTCATCCTTTTTATTCAAAATTTTCAAATTTCAACAGCCAAAATTGTCATGAAAAACGAAAAAAACTTTTAAAAACCTATAAACTTCAGATCATAAAGAATATCCGATAATTAATCCAGAGAAATACGAGTAATATTACACCTAGTCAACAGTTTAAATAAATCTTATATTTTACACGAAAAAAAAAACAACTGTCAATTCTCTCTTGCATAAAGTTGATGTTAATTCAAATCGTACTATTGAACGCTCAAATAGCATATATTTACAATGAACAGCATCCAACCGCATCACGAATGAAGCATCTTGAAGAAGTGAAAAACTGCTTCTGAGCCATATACACCTATCAATTCTATAATTTCCTTTCCTCAATCCCTCTCATTTTTAATGGATTGTTTACTAATAACCTCTAAAATAAAGCAAACGTAACAACGAATGAAATTTCTGATGCCTTAAAAAATCGTTTCAACCATGAACATTACATCACGAGATATTCCTATCCGCAATATTCTCATACGAGTGAAGTTGTTGACGTTTTATAAACTTCAAATTTTTTGAACATCTTCCATCTATTTGAAATAAAAGTTGAAGTAACCATCCAATGCCATAATAACTAAATTATTCTCTACTTTGTTTCATCCGTAAATAATTCAACTCAACATAACACCACACTATAGCTATCAACATCAACTATTATACTATAAACTTCATCTCATACTTACATCAAAAATCTAAATATCTCGTTGCCGGATATTTCAACCGCTCTATGAAGGTACAAAAGATAAATTACACCGTTTGCTGAAATTACAAAATCGCTACCAAACTATGAAGGGCATAAGATCTAGATTATTTCCTCAAATCACGACGATCCATTAAGCAATGTGATCCTAGACTTTTCCACTCCTAATAATGAAGATAAACTTAATACTAATATGTTAGGCTACTAATCATAATTAATATTATACTTCAAAATATAACTGGATTCAAAGATCATCGTAGTAAATCGCAAAACGCTTAACAAATTATAAAAACGAAATGAAAACAATGAGCGCAAATAAAAATTCTATCAAATACTAACATATTTGCTGGAATGATTATTCTTATTTCTCGATCTTCTTCTCGCTCTTTCATTACGCGATTCATTCCTTCGATGACGTTCCGAACTGGTACGTGGCCGTTTGTAATAATATTCAAAACTATCGGATGATTGTTGTGCTTTCCGACGACGTTCACCACCCATTTTCTTTGATCTATTGAAAATGGATTTTCCAAAGAAAAAAATTCACAACGTTTTTAAGAAATCTGAAATAATTCAATGATTAGAAAAAAAGTTGAGAGATAAACTCAAAACGCGATCACTTTTGAAAATACAATCAAACAAAAACTGAAAAAGTTTCCTATCGTTGGCAGATTTCAACAGGATTCTTGAATTTGAAAAATTTGTGAAATTTATGCACGTTGAACTAAATCAAAATTTCCGGATTGCACGAGCGTGATTTCCGGAGCATTCATCTAATCATATATACAGTAATATATAATATATGACTATACTATATCAACTGTATTATTTTACCACAGATAAAAAAGCGCATAAAACAGCTAGCACGATATACAACTTCAATATTCTTATTGCCTAATTTATTAGTTTTATAAATTCTCAATTAACAATAAAATATAGGAAGCAACACTGTTATATTTTAGGTTATCGAACCACTCGTAAAAATTTTCTGCAAAAAAATTGACTTTGCTTTTTCTATGATTTGACAACTCGGAAATAAAAAAAAAATTCAATTGATATAAAATATATGCAAATTTCTTTACTCCACATTTTAAAATTTTTTTAAATGCCAGCAAACGCTTAGATGAGAGGATGCCACAATACATTCAGTAAATGCAAATTTACATGAATAATATGTGATAGTTAATTTACATATTCATAACCGCTACCGTGCGTCTGATTATATGCGCTAATAAGCCAAATATATGCAAAATTCATATTCATTCACTCGATCGACTGATTGTTCACCCTCTATGAAGGTGGTCTAAAGAACGCCACCGATTCATAAATTAACTCATCTCCACTTCAATCGAAAATCACTCTTATCGATCGCCCATAATGTTTTGTTTAGGAAAGCACACTGTCACAATTTGCGTAGCGCGTTTTTTTTTTTTCTTATTTGCTCGTATAATGAAAATAATTTAATGTGTGAAAATTTCCGGTAGCAAAAAAAAAAGCATTTTATGAACAAAGTTGTGCTTAAAAAACCAAAGAAATTGCAAATGCAATAAAATTCAGTCGTAAAGAAGAGATGAATAAGCTTACAGAGAAAAATTCACTGATTATTTTTAATATTTTTGATTAGACACCACTATATTCATGTATTGTTTAGTTAACAAGAAGCATAAAACGATATAGATTAGAATATTAGAGAACGGGCTAAAAAAAAGTGCTGAAATACCTATGAAAGGGCAAACATACAACAAGATCAAAATGGCAGCTAAACAGCTATGAACGAAGAGAATAAGTCAATCACAACATACAACAATATTGCATGCGAATACAATTAAATTAACCTCTTTAATTTATCTTTATTTCTATGATGCGGTGATGTTTGTCGATCGAACTAGCGCAAATAAACACTACTATAAACATTTAAACAACAAACGCATTTACATAAAGCGACTAAACTTCTACTCGGACATTTGCGCCACACTAGAAATATATCCCTTCGAATGAATTAACCACTATAATAATACACCGATAGGAGCTTATAAGTGGAGTCAAAGGAAAAATTCGAAGAGGAAAATAAAATTGGAAACATATCGTTGAATTAATAAAAAGAAGTTTCCACCGGTAGGAGATTGCAATAAGAGAAAAAAACAAACGTAGCAATTATATAAGAAAAAATTCCGTCATCATCGCTAACCACTAAAACACTTTACGATCCATCTCATCGATCAACTCATAGTATTTTACATCGAAAAAAAAAAACCAGACGACTATGCCAAAAACGCAGACGCAAGCGTTCTATACGAATCTACCGTAATCCAACTTTTCGCTGCGAGACATTTTTAGACTATAGAAGCTCAAAAATATTACGATATCGTAAATCGAACATCACTCGCAATGCGTGATGGCTCTCTTTGAGTGAATTGCTGAATATCGAGTTTCATTTTTACCCAACAACGGAGAAGAATTTATGGCATCCGAAAGGTAATTCGATTCCACAATGAAGTTTCCCGGGTAAATCGGATGTAAACACTACGTACTTCAGAGAGAAAGTATCCGCAGCATACACCCCATCAATTCGAGTTGATGCCATCAACGCACAATGGTGATGTATACGAACATGTGCAAGTAGTGGGAAAATTGATGAAATTTTGAGGTGAATTGACTTTTCCACATAACTTCTAAACATTAGTGTATAGGTATGAAATCACCAACACAACTGCATAAAAAATTTCGCAAAAATTGGCGCGTTTTCCTGTTTTTATCGTTTTTGGATTCAGCTTGTCGAGGGAAATTCATAAAAGCACGAATTTACAGACGTAAAGGTGAAGAAATCTGTTCGGAAAACAATTTTCTTGAAAATCTTCGTCGACGAATGCTTTTTCCGTACTTATGAAAGCGACCTTCTGTTATATGTAGAAAAAAAAAACAACAAAAAAAACAAACAAACTGGAGTCCATTTCAGACACAATCATGGCCTGAGAACAGTATGATGTATTTGTGCTTTTTTTCCTCAAAATTTACTACAGTACTTCCGCATGAATCAAACTTGAAAATATTTAGAATGTATTTGTGGCTTCAAATTTTCTACGGTACTGTATTCTATTTGGTAGAGGTACAAGTACAGTGCAAAAACATATACAGTACTTTTTGAAGTGATGACATCATTCACAGGCATCAACAAAACCTAGAACGATAGATAAAACAGCGAAGAAAAAAAAGTGGAATCGTAATATAGGTGAGAGGTGTTATAGTTGGTTTATATTGTTCGAATATTGTTTGCTGAGAATTCAGTTAAGTTAAATTTCATTCGTCATAAGCAATATTCTCTTCTTTTTTTACTTTGTAAATAAAAATTTTATGAATGCTTTTCTATATTCAACATTTATGCCGACTAATAGGGAAATATTTTATGCATAACCGAAATATGTTCATCAGAAATGTTCATCGAAATGAAGAAAAGTTTAGAGTTGATGAAGTATTTCTTAATGCAATTGCTAGTCATATCTAAAAACGTTTCAGCGATTACCTCATGTTTCAATAACGTAACACAATGAAAGCATAAAGAATATTGTACTTTCAAGGCAGTTCATAATCACAGCGATCATTGTTTAGTATTAGATGATAAACCGTTTTACCATACCCACTATCTTATCGTAGTTAGAACAACGAAGAGCACATGTAGAGCGCACCGCTACTGTAGAGCAAATCGCAAATACTCTCCAATAACAAATCTACATAATCTGTTACTCATTCGATTAAGAAATTTGCTAAACAGATGAAACATGGAAAAAGTTAGCAAACATCAAGAATAACCTAATAAATGAAAAAAAAACATTAATGCATACCGAACGTAATGTGCTCCAACATCAGTACTCTTATTAAACCAAATAAAAATATATTCGTAGGTATTTTCTATATTTTCTAAAAGCACCAAAGTTTGAAAATAAAAATACGATTTTGCCCCATGTGACTGCTTAAATGATCTCATTGACGTAATCGCATAGCGCATACTTCAGCATATATAACTTCCCATTTTTAGTGCTAATTTTTTTCGCCTACAACTCCACTTCGAAGTATTATATTACACATTCATGTTATTAAACACTGAGACAACTGTGGTACATTGAGGGAATACCGATCAAAAATAACTCTAACATAGTGCTTTTCTCAGAGGTGAAGTCGTACGTTGTTATTCGCAATCAGATATTTTTATTCTATAGTTGTCATCGTGCGATGCTATTCAAGATATTTGTACGTACTACCCTTTATTGGAAATCGTTAATATCGGATAATCGGATAATAATCTGTTTTTTTCAATATATTTATTTTTATATCAATAATTTTTTATATATCGATAATTTTATATCAATAATTTCAATATATATATTTTTTTATTCAATATATATCAATAATAATCGGATAATCTATTTTTGAATATATCCCCTATCAAGTATAAAAACCCATGAAAAATATCGTTGTTTATATTGTTGAGGTAGTTGTGAATCATTTGATGCTTAGCACATTATTGAAATTGTGACATTTTGAGGTGTCACTCACTTTCCCTACGTTCAGCGTCGCATCTCTTTAGGTGCTTTTCGCTTTCATTCATCGAATCGGCGACGAGTTGATGGCGAGCAACTCGAAAACTTGAATTCTACATAAAACGCTTGCATATGTACGTCGAATGGATGGGTCCGATTGATTGCGTGACGTGGGACGCTAATCGCGACGACATATATGCGCATTGTTCAGCATTTCCATCCTCGTATCCAACCTAACAACCAACCTGCCAGCCAACCAACCAACCAACCAGCCGGCCAAACTTTGCGGTCCTCTTTTATGCTAACCAGTTTGGCAATCTATACTCGTAGAGCAACTCGTTTGATCATACAACGCTTGGATGACTATCGCACAAAGATCACTCGCAAACAACTAGACAAAGTTGCCGTCGTATCCAATCCAAATTTGCAACAAAATTTATAGCCAACTGACTGCCGCCTTTAACGCAATAACAACAGCACTCTTCAAAACCCATTCTACTCAACGATTAAAGGAAATCAATCGTTTGCAAGTATAGGGCGGGTGGTTGCAATCAAAGCACCGTCTATTAGTGATGATGTACTGGATTTAACATATACGGTGAATGTTTCATTTTTTTTATAGGCGAAGATCGAGCAAATACGCCAGATTTCAAGGAAAACGAACTTCATACTTCATGCTAGCATATAAAGGATAGAAAAAGTTGTGAATAATCCGTTATCTAATAAAAATGAAGAATAATAAAACTACTGGAATTTTTAAAAGAATACATAGCTAAAACCTTGGAACGATGATAAGTGGTAATGTTTTGAACTGACCTTAATAAACTGTAGCATGAATAAATGATCCATCTGTGTCTTCTATCTTTTACAGAGCAATTGGACTTAACTGCTTGAATGCAAAATAAAACGAGCAATGAAAAATTAGGGGTTATAGGTAGAGAAAAAAATAGGCTACTTTCGCATTGAAGTAGGCGAATGCAACAAAAGATTTCTAGCGATAAAACCATATCCCGCTAAAAAATGAAATTTTCCTTTCCGGTAATACTTTGATCCTATATGCCCCCATTTATATCCTCTAGTTTGTGATGAACATCGAATTTGTTATCTGAAACAGAAGAGCGCGATGTTGTTGTTGGCGTCGATGAGAATGTCTGCCCATTCGAATCCTCATACTTCTTGGCTATACAATGTTTTCAACTAAACAGTTGATGTGTTCGCTTCTCAATATTTAAGCNTTGGAAGGGGAAATATTCAGAGCGGCTAGAAATCTTGAGATCACCTCTATGAAAAATAAAAAATTTACATACAATAAATGGTTATAAAATTTTGATAATTAATCAAAGAAAATTGTTATCATTAATGATAGTCATAGGTGGGCATCGCAAATGCAAAAATAACGATATCTTAATTCCAAAATATAAAAGCTTTACTTGGGATGATTGTATATATGTGTTTTATATATTCGTTTATTTCGATTGCCTATATATTAATTCATGGATTTAATAATGTATTGGAAATCGATATAAACGAATATAATAAGAAATAAACTTACTAATTTTACTTCTATTCAATATGTATTTTTGCTATTATTTTTAGAAATTCCGAAATATTGAATAATGATATGAAAACGAATGAAATGAGATAAAATATATTCAACTCTCGAAAATAAACAAAATCAGAATAAGAAACACTAAAGAAATTTAACAGAAGTAATAGATGATCAAAAATAAAATAATAAAAGAAAAAAATAAATTAGGATGCCGAGATTTTCATTGTAGTGTAATATTTTAGTTGATTCCTTAGATGACAATAGAAATGATATAGAGTGATAGTCATTCGCCGACAAATTGATCACCCTCTCGATGAGTTCGTATCGATAGACACCGAAAGAAGTAGATAGTCTCGATGCTTGTAGATTTATCGGTAAAAATAGGTGAAGTATATACCTGCAATGTCAACGTTAACGACAGTTTCTTTTTTTTAAAATTCTCAAATGTTCATTTGACGTATTCGTTGGATATTAGCCTATATTGTAATTGCTGTAAGTAGTTTATCTTTTTTCTTAAAATGGTTTTCCGTTTATGTAGATTTGTAGAGCATCTACCTAGAATCAATAATAAATCATTTTTTCTGCGTTCTCAGATATATTCGAGATCAATTTTATCGTATATGCATATTCCATTCACAAATAGAACTTATTTATAGCGTTATTCTATAATGCACTGAGATACAGTTAACCAATTAGCATACCTTTTAAATTTGATTCATTCTATGAGTATTGAGAGGTAAATCTAACATTCACTTTTAAATACTTCGTTCGTTTTCTCATGCTACTTGATTTTCATTTTCTAAAGGATTATGTTTTCAAGATTTCAGTAGTCACCTTGCGAATAGGAAAAGAGTAGAGGGGGGGGGAAGTGGAGAGGGGTCATCGGAGAGGGGGTTGATTAAAGGTTTTAGCAATCGAACTGCAAGTGTCTTTTTAATAGCATATTTTATGAAAACTTTGCAATAATGAAGCACATTGAAACCGATGTTTAGGTCTTTAATTAGCAATTCAAAGTGCATGCAGAGGAAAGAGGAGACAACGATTTCGCATAATCACTATTTACCCATCAATACTTACCCGTCAATATTTACCCATCAATACTTACCCATCAATACTTACCCACCAATATTTACCCTTCAATACTTACCCACCAGGACTTCTACATCATAGAAAAGTAAGTTGTATTTGTGCAAAAATTGCTGTATTCGACTTCGAGAGTATTTTTATGGAAGTTTTTTTTCATTAGAGTGATAAGATCGAAAAGAGAGAAAGGAAAAGAGATTCATCAGTGAGCTTTCTATATTAACTAATCGTAATGAAAGGTATTTCTATGAGAGTTTACAATTGAAATAGATAATACAAAAATTGAATTGAACAATTTTGCACCTTTCAATTGCCTATGATCGATCATTTATGGGATTTAAATTTCGAAATATTCATTCATTTATATTTCATTGTGGATCTAATTGCAACAAATAAATCATTATTTGAAGAAAAAAAAAGACGTTTCTTCTTATTTTGTGAATATTTCATGAACGTTAGCACTTTTAATGAAATAAACATTCTCGATCAGTTCAAAGTTCATCGTGCAATTCAAACGGTAATAATTTTCTACTAATGCTAAACGTATATTCGATTCTTTCACTTCTAGATTCGAATCGACGAATATCGACTTCGCAAAGATCGACGATTTTCCCGCGAATGGCTCAAGTTGCAATCGGTAAATTCGAAAATCGCTCTATGATTTCTCTCTATGTCTAAATCGAAATACTCTCTAATTTGGCGACAATTTTGGGAGAGAAATTTTTACGGAACCTTTCCAAAAACAGGCTTTGTGACACTTCACGGCTTTCGTTTACTAGCGCGATGCAACTCAGTCGGCGATTGGTTCTCAACGGAAATGAGAGTGTCCCGCTATTGTATATCTTGGCGCTGAGCGAAAGACGAGATTTTATCGCCAAGAGACACACACTACGCAGCCATTTCTTCAAATTCGAAGACAACGACGTAGATACACCCAATAGCCAGATGGCTGGTCGATAGCCATAACACTTCCCCTACATCCACAAGACATTCATACGTTTTGCCTAACACCATAGGGCAAGAAGATCGCTAGGAGAGTTCCGGGAACAATATTAGCAATGGAGTAATAAAAGTGCTGGAAATGGATAATGCAAAGATAAAATATATTCTACTCGAGAAATAAAAATGCATTGCTGAACTTAACGCAACTTTAAACTACGTTAGGTTGTCGTTATGCATAATAAATATACTGTAGAGAGGTGATCTTAGACAGTTGCATCGTCAAGATTCATTACTAGTAATAGGCTAAAACATCCTTATCTATTGAATATCATCCTTATTATTTCATAGGTTTTCGCATTCAACAACTTCAATCTTAAGAGAATACAAAATTTATAAGCAAAAAAACTAATGGTTTTTAAAAATAATTGCACTAGAGACAAAAGTTGCTCCGTGAATAAAAGTTTTATTTTTGATTTCCTTTACGATTTCCCTATGGGAATAATCTATCGGGAAGCGTGCAATTTGCATTCGGCGATTTTCTATGATTTCTAGCCAATTGTGTGGATCATCCCTCTAAAATAGTTTCCTCTAAGCGTCTCTTGATTTATTTGTGATTTAAGAGGGCGGTCTAATTAAAAGGCTGGATGAACATCGATTTTGCTTCATAAAAATCAGCATTGCTCTCAAATGAGTGACCTTCAAGAACACGATATGTTCATTTGAGCAGAATAGATCAAAGGTTGCCGATGAGAAATTGTTATTGCTTCGCTTTTCTAATTTGAAAGCATTAATGAATAACCACCACAAATAATGTCGAATTTCATTCGCGTTTGATAGTTGAGCATTTCGACTTTTCGATGAGTAAAATTATGAAAACACTATAAATAGACGACTAATTCTTATAAATCATTTCCGATCGACAAATCGACAATTCGCTTTTTTATTTTGATCCAATAATAGCGACTCATGGCTCTTTCCTAAGCTACAAACGTTAAGATAAATAAAAATATTAAGCATTTCGTTTAAAAGATATAAATAGTAAACAAATGATCAAAACTAATTGTGAGTATATCTTACGATGAGCCCAAACTAAAGTCATACCCATACGAAAATAAGCTCATAAATTTGCTTTGATTGCATCGCTTGCGTCTCTACGCCTAATTTTGCATCAGAAACCTGGCCAAAATTGAGAGGCAATAGTGATTACAATTTTAGAAACGTTGCAAGTTGAAAAATGAATAATGAAGAAAATATATATGAAAGGTAAGTATTACTCATACATATTAATACGTTTATAGCATACCTACACATAAATTCAACGATTGTTTGAAGCCTTTTTGAAAGAATCTATGCTTTTTTCCTTATCATCAAATATACGGCAGTTAGTTAATATTAACAAGTAAATTAAATGTATAGGATGTAGAAGATTACCGTTAAATTTATATACGACTGCGAATTTTTCATATCTTTTGCGTTTTGTAGATTCTCATTGGCTTTGACACAATCGGCATCTACAATATAGATTCGAGGATAGATTGTACATCTCAAACGCTTCTAAACGTTCGCTAAGAGAAATGATAGAAATTCGTTGCAAGTTTCACTTCAAAATGTTGGTGTGTCCGCATAATGACCCGTTGATTGGTGTCGAGAAGCACAACACATCAACAACGCTCTTCATCGTTCGTTCTTTCATTCGATGTTCGTGTCCTTCATCTCGGCAACACGTACACGTGCATCAACATCAATGAAAACCCTCCCCACTAAAAAAAGAAATGCCACATCTACAGTCTCAATGATGAACGCCTAACAGAAAGGATAAAAAATTGCATTAGCTCTAAATGCGGAAAAATATAAATTCGTAGATAAACGTTTTTAAAAATTCTTTAAGAAATTTAAATTTAATTCGTTTTAAAATTCTTGAAGAGATCATTCATCAATTTGAACCTCAATGCTTCTAAACATGAAACACTACTGCATTTAGCTTATATCAGTATTTTAATAAGCAATGAGCTAATATCGATGAATGTCAACTGGGTTAATTAATCGAGGATGCTGGGATCAGTGATTATTAGCGATCTCACTCTTTATCTTGATAGGTTTTCACTCGATATCGTAGAACACATATTTCCTCACAATTCATTTTCAGCATTCTCAAGTATTTCATTTATTGCGCTTTCTTCTGTTTAATATTTCGTTTATAAAGAATCCAAACAATTTTAGGCACCCATAGGCAGTTATTTTATATAAAGCTCCATCATAAGTGGGATTTCTTTTACCTATGTGATTGTCACTTAGAATGATATTTGAAATTTGCCGACGAGGCTACAGATTTGCAAAATTTCATAGATTTCATAGATTAAGTATTATTTGGTGAATCAATTTTCCTATTAGATGAATTAGTGGCTAATATTTTTACAAACAACGATTGTTAGCTTAATTCTCTAATAGATTAAGTATGCAATATCTATCTTCCTCTTCCTCCTTTCTCTATATCCCTTTCAATTTTCTAATAAAATCATTTCTCAAGCAAAGATATGTGATCTGATAGTTTAGATTGGCGGTTAACTCTTTCGCAAGTAGCGATTCATTTATTGTTGTTATTGATGATGCACATAGAATGAAACGATTATGCAATAGGTATTGCGTCTTTCAGATTTGTTATCGTGATAAAAAAAAAGAACGCGACACTCGTTGATGATGCCTATCAATCAGAGGCAAAGAGAGCAATAAGCTTCCATCTATTACGTTAGCATTTCGCATATCGAATATTATAAGTAATACTCATCACTCTATAAAGTAAGTACCCTTTTCATTGCCTATCTTGCATTGCTTCGCTCAATGTGCCCCTCATATTTGCTTTCCTCTAAATTCTTTGGTTTTAGTTTTCACTCAACGATACATCGAAGAGTATATTTTTATGAAGAAGATAAAAGAGCAACTTTTTTGTTTTGTTATGAAAACTGTCGTATGCTTATATCTTGCCCATCGTGAAGATCGCTTTTGCATGCTAGCTACCGTAACTTTGAACCAATCAACTAACGACTCTCTGCTCGCATCGCTCCTCCTATTCGATGCAAGTTGAAGCGTTTGCAATTAGCAAAAAATGAAAATCCTATTGAAGCGATGCTTATTCACCTAAGCGACATCAACATGATTAAATAAATTACGGTAGTGAGTGTTATGGTGCTGGCTAAGTTTACTGGAATTTCGAAAGAGAAAACGAATCAAATTCTAGGTTGAGCAGTTAATTACAGGTTTCTTCTTTTACAGCAGTGATACTAATAATGCCAATTTTGCGATTTCTGAATATATATATATATATATATATATATATATAAATTTCTATTAAAGCAATTTTAGATGATCTCCGTACTAGTTTTTATATTTTCTATATTCGAGGAATGTCTCTTTCAGTGGTATTGAGTTAAACAATCTGTAACTTGTAATACATTTCTTTTCTTATAGAATACTTAGGAAAACCTCAAGGAATATTAATTGGAGTTCTAATTTTGAATCACGATGGATTCAAATGATATTAATGAATTGAAGGTGTTCGAATTCACTGTTCATATTCAATTGCACTTATTTGATGATCACTCATCACTATAGTGTTGCTGATATAGTGCTGCAACTGTTTACAAATGAAGAGGAAACCGGCTGCTCGTAATAATGCGATATTTGCATTTTCGATAGCGGTCGGTGAGGAAGAGTAGGCGATAGGCGATTTGTGAAGACGATAAGGTGGTTGAGCCGAGCGACAGTATTATCTTGTTGCGGCGATCACGTTGACCGATTATGATGAGAAAGTGCTCACTAGGTGGATACAAAAAAAAAAGAGAGGAACACGACACTGCAATCGAGCGATGCGGCGACAAGAAAGATTGCATAACGAAAAATCGAGAAGGCATCATGAAGCGGTGTGTGGCCATCATGGTGGATGCATCTCACGATGACCTTGGCGAGCGTTGCCCCACGTTTTCCTCATAATTTCCTCCACATTGCACACCTTCTAATGTCCACTTGTCGAATCTATCGCTCTATCATATTCTTTGCAATTCGAGTATCCGTATACGATCAAATCGGCATCGGGTAGAGAGATAGCTAGATTGCTACGACAACGAAAATGCTTGCTCAAGAGGGATGATTGACCTAAGCAACTTCGAACACTTCGATAGTGCTTGTCTCAGCGTATAAAAATGACTCAAAGCATAAGTAGAACTAGTGCTATGAAACATTGAGGAATTAAAGGATTGCTTTCTCGATTGACGCTAGATACTTAGGAAATATAGAATTTTTACAAACTATAAGGGGAAATTGATTTGTATTACGTTAGAAGTTGATAGTTGAACGTTCTTATTCCTCCCAATTAGTTCTCAAAAATTTTTTAAAGTTCATCTGCACTCCTATATCGACTCACTGCCTCTTTTATATTCTCGTAAGAAGTAAATACTGAGAGCTAAGTCAACCAATATCTAACACGACTATAGTAATTGCAGTTGAGAATAAATGTCCAATAGCGACACACTTGTAAATACGGGTAAACATTCTCCCGTTGATAATTGCTAAAAAAATTTAATCTTAAGAGGTGAAAAGGCCAAAATATTACCCATCACAACTTATCGCAACAATCTCACTTTTTAGCAAATTTCTTTTCTTATTGAATAAAAATTTTATCTTTTCTTATTGAATTGAATAGTCGTTTTCTTTAGCGCTGCAACTTTAGATGATTTCCCTTCACATAGCGCTCAACAAAGTGATGAATATACCTGTGAAGAAATTAAATAGAGAGTTGCCGAAATTTGAATGGGATATGCGGTTTTCCAACGAGCAAACATCGCGACTATCGAAAGTGTTGAACCGGAAGCTTTGTGTCTTGTGCATCACAGTCGACAATCTGTATGGCAACGTATGTATGTATATAAGAGGTAAAACGTTCGTCGTATACAGCAGGCAACTCTTAGTGTGTGTCGCGTTCTTTTATGACCAAATGTGGCATGCTCCGTGTGGGACGATCGCTAAGAGCGTTGATGACAACGAAAAAGAAGAAGAGGTACGAATGGTAAAAGAAGTTGCAAGAAAGAAGCGTGCCAATGGCAGCCTTTCCGGGGTGGAACATTTCTTAGCACTCAAATACTCGTCATCGTGCAATCTTCAACGACCAGTTTTTTTTTTTTTTTTTTTTTTTTTTTTCACAATACATCATCAATTAGTGCACTTTTCTAGCGTTTTTGGATTTAAATACTAATTTAATCAAACATCAAATAATCTCTCTTCCATTTAAAATCTCTATTAAATATTTCATAATTGTTTGCTAGTGTACAATAAGAAAAATGGTGCAACAAGATGAGAAACAATAAAATCAAAAAAAACTCTAGCAAATTGTCTCGAAATTCAATTGTAGAGTGAAATTTTGCATTTTTCCATATTTTTTCTTCTTTCATCGTTTTCCCACTCTGAAATTTTCCATTTACTAAAAGATTTATTTCTTTTTACGAAAGAATCCATGTCATAGTTTTAAGAAACAGCCTTCCTAAATGCCACAAGTTGAAGCAAAGTTTGCCGTCATTTATGTGCCCAAGGTGCTGGGTAACAATAACTACAGTAATTGTTTTGTGAGTAGCACTTCCCGCAGAGACAGCAACTATCGCGATTGATGGTTTATTTACTTAGGATGTTTCCTATGCATATTGTGTCGCTCTTTTAAGCGGATACCGCACACTATGGAATCGTTACTGTAGCCAGTTTACTGTCGCATATGAACCGTCTCCATAATTCAGATAGAAACAATCACAAAATATAGCCACTGTATAGGTGTCCGCTGCAAATGTGAAACAAACTAATTCGATTGCAGCTAAAAATATGAAAAAATTGACTGCAATAGATCCACTTAAAGGAGAAAAAATGCATAAAAGGAACAGTCAAAAATAAGCAGTATGGGCAACAGTTTGAAAGCGAAGAGCTTGAACGAAGAAAGGACAGCGCCAACGAAAGCGAATCGTTGCACTGAAGGTTAGTGAGAGTGTTGTTCGACCTCGATAGCGATGTTTAGGGCATTCGCCATACAAGGTTAGCCGATGGGAAAGCCCCTCGTTGAAGGCCTTCTTGCGGGGCTTACAATTCGGTATGTGCCCCCCCTTCTCCTCTCATCGTAAGCCTTGACCTCTTGCTGCTACAAATCGTACCACATTCCACATCGACGACTGTCACAGGGCTAGGACACGTGCGATTGAAGAAAGAGTATGTGCCATGTGGATACGCAGAGAAGGGCGCGACGAAAGGCAGATAGTGCGATGGAATGGAGAAAAAAGATTGCTGAGCCCTCCCCCAGGAGATGAGCATGAACGAGTTGACCCGTCATAAGGTGGAGCGACGCGCAGCGTGAGATGGTCGCTATTGAAACGGCCTTGAAGCTGGACGAGTTGAGTTGCAAGCCACAGATTGACTTCGAGAACTGCCCCGTTTGTGGGGATCGTGTATCCGGATATCACTACGGGTTGCTCACTTGTGAATCATGCAAGGTGTGTTTGCTTATATATTTCTTTTTGCTAGAATTTGGCAGTACAATTCATGGTAATTAGATGCCTCTCTAATTTCCCTTTCATAATCTTCTGGATAAAGCATTCTGATTCCAAAATTACTCGAGTATTCGTTGATCGATAATGGAAGCGCGTGAAATTTTATGCCACTCTAGCGTTGATCATGAGATGGTTGCTGAGTGGAGATTATGGGTTGAACGCCGTTGAAGCATAAATACGATTGAAGGAGCTTAAATATGCAGCTTATTTTTTGTTTTTTTTTGTTTTTTAGCAGATGATTTGAAGATAATCATCGAAACAAAACTTTTTAAAGTTAAACTCACAAAGGTAAATTTATTTTGTAAGTAAAAATTTTTTGTATAAATTATGTCGATATAAAAGAATAATGAAAAAGATATCCATTTATGCTCTCTTATTTGCGAATGAGAAAATTGTCGAATGAAATTTGTCTAAGATAAGCTGAATATTCCTTAATTCCATTGTTTGCAAGCATTAATTAGAAACAAATATAAATATTTTGCATAATTTATCTGTCTTTATGAATTGTTTGATGTCATAGTGGGTTTTATTTTAATGGAGCAAAAATGTTATTAAAAACTTAAATCAGATAAACGAAATGGAAGGATGTTTTATTTTGCTAAAGGAATCATACATATTGTTACTCTGAATATTTTCATTATATCATTTGTCAATTTTTTTTTGATGCAGAAATATTAATTGCATCGTTTTTAACTTGAGAAAAAGGATTAGGCTTGATTCTGAGTATTCGAAGTTAAAGATGATTTCGAAAATCCTCCAAAGTGTCGTAAATTTTTTTTTGAACAGATCTATCCTCGAAACCAATATCACGTACACTTTGACAAATGTGGATGATTCATTGTGAATAGCCATATTGGTGCTTTATTTTTACATAATCTTTCCACTGTTTCAATTGAGCATTTGTAATAGCTGCTCTAATTTTTACTATAATTCTGTAACATTCACTATCGGTATAAACGGTGCGTTATTTCCGTTGTTGAGAATTATCAATTTTCAGGGATTCTTCAAGCGAACGGTGCAAAACAAAAAGGTTCATTTTTGTGATTATATATATATCTGTTCAAAATTAATCTTTGTTTAAGTTAACTGTTATCGATGTGTTCATATTACCTCCATTATTAAGAAATGTCCCTTCAATTATTCGATTTCCCAAACTCATTAACAATATTCATTTTGCAGTATTTGAGATCGATGGAATATTTCCACACCGCCCATCTGAATGAAGTTGAATTCATTAAGCAATGCTTAGCTTTAAAAGATTTTATTATTATTATTTTTTATTTAATAAACCTGTTGCCATATTTGGATAGGTTGAGTATAAATGAAACGAGTGGTATTATATTTCAGTCGTATCAATGCTCAGCGGATCAGAATTGTGCTGTCGATAAATCATGTAGGAAACGATGCCCACATTGTCGCTTTCAGAAATGCATCCAACGTGGTATGAAAGTAGAAGGTAAATCATTGATTTTCCTTGTTGAATTTTTTAAAATATTCTCTTCTTCAAATAATATTCATAGAATTGGGAATATTTGATTTCTTTTATATTCTTTATGAAAGGGAATGAAGCGATGCATTGAGGAACGACTAATATTTTACTTGTAAGATGCGTACATTTCCAAGTAACCCATCTATGAGAGTAATAATTGGTTGGAGGTTTGAAGTAGAGATTTGAAAATGAAACAGGTTCAGTAGAAGACGATGGATGGTTTTTCTTACTTAATCTTTTTTCAAAGAGTATTTTTTCTCCTTTTTTTGTTCTTCTTTTTCATAAAATATTTTCATTGTTGGCGTTTATTGAACATAAGAACACTTATTTCCAACTGTAGTTGTGTCGTTGAAAATATGGAAAAATGTCTATGAATATTGATAATGTCCTTAGGTTTTATATCTTTCCCCTTATTGTTACAGTTCATAGATAAATGACCTCAGGTTTAATCTTTTTAGAATATTGTTTAACGATGAGAAGTGATTCTATCCAATTTCCCGCTTAAAATGAACTCTTCCAGAGATAAAAGGTTCTGCCAACACGTTATTACTAATTGTGCATAACAATATCCATAATACCTGCATATGCTTTCCGAAGTATGCAATTCGATAAGCTATTCAGCTTCGTTAGAAGGCTTGTGGGTGGTAAAATCCCGATTTACAATGTTTATGTAACCATCGATTTTGAAAAGTCTAAGGTGTTTTTAAAACGACCGTAGTATATTTGAGGGCACCTAAAATATCGAACTTACGATGATTGGTAATTTCTTTGCCCGGACTGAGGTGGATGTGACGTTACATATTGATATGCTGTAGGGTTGTTGGTTATGAAGTGCTGTTTGAAAGCATTCGTTGCAGTATAGGCCATTTCATCAACGACTAGTCAAATTGCACTAGAGATTCATTATCGTTCAATGTTATGTGTTTTTCGTTTTCTGCTACTTTCACCCCTAACCGATCGGCTGGCACCGACTGTCACCAAGCGCGCATTCGCTTTTTTTTTTGCACGCAAAGTGAGTGTTGCAATTTCCCGCCAGCTGGCTCCACCAACTCTTAAGTTACTAATTGGATTACTTATGAAGGAAGGATATATTTGTACAATGTCATTGTTGTAAGCGACTGAAATTCTTGAATCGAGAGCCGCTTTATAAAAGCATACCTGCATTAGCCACCTTTATTATACATAAATTTTAGGACATCTCATCTTATGTGCTAATAAATCTTGTGCCTTAATGTGGCTTTACGTGAGCTCTTTGTCGTCATGCTCTTATTAAAGTTGGCGTGGTATTTTTATAGATGCAAGGCTGTATGAATAGGTGTGTGCGTGTTTCTGGAAGGCCAATTTTATTGGAAATGAAAAGCGTAAAAAGCGAAAGTGCTGGAAGCGTCCCTTTGAAACATTTTTTCATCGCCGAGCGCACTGAGTTCTGGGAGAGGCGTCCATGCAAAAAACCGGTCAGGATTGTATTTCGGGCGGGATGCAGCCGGCTGCCTAGCGACCACCCGTCCGACGACTCATCCATCTGGTCGTATGTCTCCAACCGAATGCTCTAAACGTGCCGACCGATAAACGAAAGCGAAAACCCGCCAGTGTCTTTGTGAAACAATTTTGAGCGCGTCACTCTTTCGATGCTCCAGACTGCAAGCGGCCACTAACCTGCCCTTCAATTCATCGCAGCGATGCCACCGCCTATGCGCTACCGTAATTCGTCTGCCGCTCTAATGGGCGGCTTGTTGAACGCTCGAGAGCAAACAAGCACACATCTTCCTACTACACCTACCGTATATCGTCATCTGTGATGAGTAGGTTGAAGAACGATTACACTCAATTGCACCTGCAACTACTTCTAGATATAAGAGATCCACCTTGATCGGATGTATATTTAGCAGACAATAAATTGACTCACATGAATTAGTTGGAATTTATTGCAATTAGTCATTATCCGCTGAATATTCTGCTTAATTAGAGTTGCATTAGCAGAGGAAGTGGAACTTGACGCTGTTTTCCCAACTTTATTATAAAAAGTTATGAATTTTTCAAATCATTGCGTTACGAACGTATAAATCGAAAAAGTTACCTGCGAATAAGAGTAAGTTCCCAGTTAGCCGGGAAAGTAAAGGTATCAATTGCTAAGGCTTCATCTAGTTCCATATGGATGATCGAGAAGATGATCGAAGAAATTGTTTTTGACGAATAAAATGAAATTCACATATTTAACGAATCATGCTCTATAAATTCGAGTCTATTAGTATTTTAAATAAATCCTACACAAACTATGCATTTAAGATCAATATACGTTGTGTGCGTTAAGAGATTTAGCTTAAAAATTGGCGGCTATATTCTATAGTATGGAATTGTTCTCAGGGCACAGCTGATGAAACATATATATTAGAATCATCGTTCTGTTGATTGATGTAGATACGTTAAAACTTTAGTCGACAGATAATCGTATTACGCTAGATAATGGCAAGAATGGAGGACATTTGCGCCGCTTGAATCGTAACTAAATTGACATGATAATTACAGTCGAATCAGAAAGCAATGAATGCAATGCACTTAACATTATTAAACAATTTGAATATAAATAAGTAAATTTTCTTTTAGAATCATCACCAACCATCTGTGTGCTAATGAATAAGCAACCATATTTCAGTTCGTTAAGAAATTACACTTGCATCATCGACAATTTGTTTCATTTTAAAATCCACCATATATACCGGTCGTATTGTTTGCTTAGATGACTGTATTGAAAATTTACTTTAGGCCGGCATAAACAGAATTCAGTGTTCCAGCTCAAGAAAGATTCATCTTTGAATGCTGTTTTTAGAGATTCACCATTTCTCGTTAAAGTCTTTCATAAGATTCCACCACTTTGCTAAATACCTATTTTATAACGTTGAATAGTTGGTAATCATCGAAATATTCATTAAATTATTGCATCGACTGCTGAACCATTCAATATTCTCAGCTGATTTACTTACTCAACAATGAACACAAAATTATCCGTTCTATCAACTAATTACCACCCAACTATAAACCCGGTTTATTGATACTTGAAAATTATTACTTCTTGATAGATATTAGAAGTAATTTTGCAAGCAAAAAATTGTTACTCGTTGAAATGATACAGTGATCGCTATGAAATATCGAACCATTGATGTACTTATTCGCTATCATCGATTGATCGCTGCTATTGAGCAAATCGATGTTGCAGAGAGATGCACTCCATAAAAGTTGAGTTTTATGCCCTTGATACTCTCTTTTTTCCACGTTTGACAAACACTTTTATATCTTTAAAAAAAATTCTCTTTAACATTCCTTGTATAACACGAGTGCATCTATCCATATATTATTTCCATTTACTTCTTCAACCAACGATAAATATATGAGTAGATAATTACTAATTTTATCTACATCCAATTTTTGAGATGTTAAAAACACAGATAACGACAAAGGTGTGTTTCGACGAGCGACATTGGTGGGCTTATGCTATTTTACGTTCACTAGTGATGGGTTACGGTTGCCGTATAGTTTTTGCTTTCGAAGACAACGATGATGATTGCTGCTTGATTCCTTTAGATCACATTTTATTTCTCATTTTTTATGAAATCTATTGTTTGCTTCTTTCGTTCTCTTTTCTATCCTTTCTCTTTTCATCGCATTTTTTTTCTCTACCCTTCAACATATGCACAACTTTCGTTAATTATACCGTATATGTGCGTTTTTTGATTTTACGGTTTATCGGTACAACAAAAATTCATAGCACTTTTTTTGGTGTTTTTTTTGTTGTGTATTGTCTGTGCTTTTAACGTGAAAACCACGCCTTTGCCCCGTTGTTTTTTTTTTGTTTTTCATGAAGAACAACGGCATCTCAGGGGACTGGTTTTTTTTAGACTTGTGAAAAAGGATGCGAAAGGCGTCAATTCGAAATACTTGCACTATTTCCAGAGCAATACGCACAATTATGAGTCATAGCATCTGCAGTTGTGCAAAAACGCATCGTTCCAAATACCGACTGGTGTTTTTATGCTCTCTTCGAAACGTTTGAAATTACCATATGAGGAATATTTTATTTTAGGTTGGAAAATATAACTGAATGGAGGAGTGGTATGGAAAACCATATGCAAATTTTTTAGGGAGAAATTTGCAACTGGAGATGAAAGTCGAAATTAGAAGAAATTTTAGTAGCAAACGACGATAGCGTCACAATTTGCATACTATATTAGTCTGCAGTAGTGAAAGTACAGATAGATCATCATATATTATCAGGGATGTTTTTGCATAGGTAAAAAGCAATATAGGAAGTTCCTTATCGATTGTGGGAAGTGGATTTACGTTTATCTTCAAGCATGCAGAATAAAATTTACGAGAACTTTTATTTACGGATAACATAAGCATATATAGTTACGTCAAACTGATTAAAAATCATTTTTTTTTATTTGTTTTTCTTTCAATAATATATATATCTTTATCTAATATCTTTAAATGTGCCTTTTAGGCTAAGTGAATGGTTTTCTTAGTAAATTTTATTGCTGCAAAACAAACGAATGATAGACCAACTTGAGCATAACGTAATATAACAGAAACAAAGCAAAACTCATGCAAAAAAAAACTAGTTTTCTAAACGACGTCAGATGAAAATTTATGTGAATCGAATTCATCATTAAAGAGAGTATATCATTAGATTTGTTGTTCTATTGCTTTGCATGCAATGATCTGAATGCACATTTTCTCTTCTTAATTATAGAAATCATTACTGTGGGACTTTTATTGAAATTACTATCGGAATAATATATTAATCGAAATTTTAGCTGTAATTCTTTCATCAATTGCGGGTTGCATTTATTTCTTTTCTCTCTCTCTCTCTCAAAAATCGGAGTTACTCAGATCGGAGTCACTCAGAATCACCTGTTATGTTGGATTGAGAATGTGGAGTTGACTGCATTTTATGCTATGTATGAAACAAAATCCACTAGTGACCATGAGTGGACGGATGCTAAGTGAAAGGTGAAGAGAAAGGTGAGAGTGGGTAATTAGCATTTTGATACTGCTATAGGGTATTGCGGGAAAGGGCACGCAGAGGTGTGAAAGGGGAGCGGCAAATTAAGAGGAGCGTCGGCGCATTAATGAGTGTGTGGGAACGTGTATGCAATGAGTATGGACAATAGAGTTGACCCAAGGTTGACCTCTGTATTGTAGCGGTTCGTGAGGATCGAATGCGTGGTGGACGAAATAAATTCGGATCCTACTATAAACGTGATCGAGCCCAACGCATGCAACGTATTGCACTTCGAACTAATGCACCACAAGGCTTCTTCCCGCAGCATGTCACCGATCAACATGTCTCCAGCAGGTTTCATCTCAGATCGATTACACACATGTATCTCCCTTACAACTCATCATTAAACATATACAGGATTTATTAATCAATTGCAGACTGCTTTTTGTGTATAATGAATGGCTAATCGCAATTCGTTCAGTTCTGCGATCGTTGCATATTGTTGACAATCAACATTCATTAGTGATTAAGTTTGATCATTAGCAGAGAATGCCGGACCATTGAAATTACTTGAGATGAAAGAGAGAGGACAATATGACAGCTAGTCTCAACGGTGACCGTATTGTTGCGAAAACTATTGGTGGGAGGGGGGATTGGTGGGGAAAGGAGGGAGAAGGGGGATGCGGAACGAGAGAATTGCTAAGTCAAGAGAGGCAAAAGTCAACGTATATGGCGATTGAAGAAGACGGTGCTATTACCATACAGTTGCATGCACGACTGAGCATAGGGGCAACGTTTGCATCGATTAACAGCTTTAATATATATATATATATATATATATATATATATACGCGAAAAGATGAATGAAATGTAAATAATGTGAACTGAGAAATCAATAGATATGTGTAGCGTTCAGAAGTACAGAGTTGATCAACAAAACACCATAATATTCTGTGCATAAAATGGTGAGTACAAGGCGAGGAACAGAAATACAGAAACTATGGCATTATTGAGCTCGGTCGGTTAGAAAGTGACTAGGTGCGGACTAGTTCCGCTACTTCATGAAAGAGGTTGCATGCCTCAATTAGCAAGCGCTGAATCGAAGGAATCGCTCAGATGTTCTACGATATATTCCCTACAAAATAAGGAAGAGAAGAAAGGTGATAGGCTATCGTGACCTGATGCAGAATAAATTCAAATCTACAATCGTGACTTTGCTCTACAATGCAACCATTTTACAGTACACCAGATCAAACGGCACAAGTGCAGTATTTTGATGCTCAAAGCACACAGAAATTCAAGAACGACTATGATGCATTATTGCAATCACCCACACTCTCCAGCAGTACACAGTCCTCTGCCAGTAAGTTTTTCTTCGTTATATTCAATAAACGATGATAGGCTTATATATATTCAATCATCTTTAGAAACGTTTCTAAAATTTTCTCATGAGAGTAGAAGAAGGAGGACCATCCACCGAATGAAATAAGAAATGTCATGCCCACTAAACTTTTTTTAAATCTCTTTCAACTATTAGAAAATCTGCCGTTCTATTTCGATATCTATTCACAGTGATTTATAAATTTTGATAATTGCATAATTCGATGAAATATTTAGGCAAAATTATGGAAAAGTTTTCATTTAAGGAAAAAGTTTCACTCATAGTTTTCAAGTTTCTAGAATGGCATCTGATATTGCCTATACTGCAAAATCTTATTGCAAATAATTTAAATTATTCCTCTTATTTGAAGAATATTCTCATTTTGTTAGCGTAGAAAAGAATGGCACAAATACATCTCTTCATGTCTTTACTTGCTATTATTGATTTTTTTTTTCAAAAAAATGAGAGAAAGAAACGTCAAAGAAAAATTTCGCTATGGTCGTAAGAGCACATTGGCGTCTAGTGAATGTTTTTTTTTTTGGAAACTATAAAAAAACGTTTCCACCAATGTGGACATTTCTAGTCGATGTGTGATAATTCCCATTTCTTTGTGTATGAAGCACGCTTCGAAATTCAAGCATGAACATTTTTTTTACTTGCATAGAGTGATGCTCAAGTATACTCGTTAGAGAAAAAACATTCCCCCATTTCGGCACTTTTATATCAATGAAGTAATGGCTATTTTGATTATAGCACATTATAGACTATATATAACACACCTTAGTTTGGATATAACACACTACAGATTATCGTCCCTTTGGTTATAGCACACCATAAATTATCGTAAATTTTCGTTATAGCACACTATGAATTATATGAAATGCTATACATCTCTATCGACTTATCTCATTCGAATAATCTGTGAAATGTGCATAATTGTCAAGTCGGTTATAAGATTAATGTTGTGGATTTTCACCTGTATGGTTGAAACTGTTTTTTTTTTTTTTGACGATACAGAAGAGAAATCAACCAAATTTGTTAGAATCCGTTTTTTTTTTTGCGTTCCATCTATATATAATTTGCTTTACTCTCAAACTATGCGTATTGGATACTTAAATATGTGCTCATCGTTTATATTCCCATTTAATAGGAACGTTTCAGATTTTGTTATGCATCGGCCGGGCGCTTATCTTCCTAACTGCGATAATTTGGCTGCTCTTCTTGGCTCATCAATTGATGATCCCTTACTTCGTGGCTCATCATTCCCTATATATTCATGCGTAAAACCGGAGCCATTCGAGAGTTACGCTGATGCAAGCACATTCTCACAGCCACCACTACCCGACTATGCAACATTTTGTCCGACATCCTCATACACAGCGATGTCGGCAATGGCACCAGTATCGGCGTCGAGTTCGGGTTCCGATCGCTCATCATCACCGTTGTTGCCAGTTTGTCCAGTACCTACCGAGAAGACTATTGACAGCGTATTTTATGCACCGAAGCAAACACCAATGCTCACCACATGCACCGAATCACTTCTTGAACCGACTCTATTGTTGCAACTACTTAATAAGGGTGACAAGACACGTGATGCGTTTCAATTCTGCAAATCTGTCATCGAAGAGAATCTCAATCAAATCGTCGTATGGGCTAAAAATGCTCCTTATTTCGATAAGTTACATGTAAGTGGCCAATTATGATTAACTTAAGTTGAACTTATAGAACTGAAAGGATTGATCGCAATAATATTTCCTAAGGGCAGAATGGTGAAATTTGAAATAGGAGACAAGAAATAGCTTAAAAGACCTGTCGAAAGCGACTAGAAGAAACACTGCTGAGAACATATTAAGGGAACACATAAAAAACCATCCACGATAGGTCGTTCCTCTTTTCCACTCGTTACCGACTTCCCCTCACCTCCTCTTCTCCAAACCATCGAACCCACTCTACTATTAACCATGCGATGTTGAAATGAAGTAGGAGTTGAGGATACTATAGTAAGTGGACTTAGTCTGCCTGGCTAAATCTATGCGGAAGCATCGGAAGTAGACTTGTGCATCTCAAAAACAAGTGTGATGTACGCAAAAAATCATATAAACACTTACGATGATTGTTAGATATTTTATGTGGTGGATAATCACTAGAAATATAATGCGATAGCAATGTTGTTTGCAGGTAGAAGATCAAATAGCACTGATATATTCAGCATGGGCCCCCATTCACGTTCTCGATTTCACCTATCATCTTCTACACAATCACCTTCCTGTATCGATTCAATTCGGCAATTCAACGTACGTTACAATATGATTCGGCTGTCATTCTACTTCATTAATATATAATTTCATATTGAAATATCTGAAATTAAGAGTCATCAATAGTGCAAATAAATATGTAGTATTACTAATAACGCTTTCACTCTTCGAATATATTTATCTATACTTTTATCCACAAGAGATTTACTTATGTTTATAGTGGATTTAATGAATTCTTTCTTGATATTTCCACGTACTGAAGCGATTCTTTCGATTTTTTCTCGTCATAAAAATATTTTCGTTCAACAATAAGTTCACTAATTTTTCATCCACTTGTTCATGAGTTATTTATTGCTTATATATGTTTGCGTACGTTAAGCAAATTTTCTAATTTTTTTTTCTATTGCTATCATCTTTTATATGTTTTTGAGAGTCACGCTTACTTTTATTTTACATGCTTCTTTTCCCATGTTTGTTAATATAGCTTCCTTTTTAGACGGGTAAACCTCTAAAATTAGTCAGTTCTTTTTCCTCAAGTCATTTCCCTAGCTGAGAGGGTAATTGTTGACTACCACTACGTAATCCATTTAATCCCTACAGGTCAGTCGCTCATGTATTTGATGTACAATGAAAGGCTAGTATAGTGGAGCTGAACAGTAATTTGGTATGTTTCAGTTTAGCGATGTCGGCCGTATGTCTGATGGGTTTCGATGCATTAACGCCAAAGTTCAACGAGATTTGTGCTAGGCTACATGCGATGCACTTCGATAGATGCGACTATGCAGCATTTAAAGTGCTCACACTATTCGAAGATCAAGGTTACTTTCTTCGTTCATCTCCCAACAAATGGACACCATTCATCGAGAAATAAATCCAATCCTCATTCATCTTAAGGATTAATCGATTTTACTTTCTTTTTTTTTTAGATGTTCGTTTGAAAAGTTATGAATTTTTCAGTCCCTCTTACAAACAAAAACTTTCCCTCTCTCTCGCCCCTTCCCCTAATCCCTCTCCCGAACACCATCTATCTCAGTAAGGGCTGCAAAGGTTACAAGGGATTTGGTAAATATAGCAAAAGTAAAAGTATGATAATTTCAATAATGAGCCTTCAAGGAATATTCTTCGTATACCAGTCACTTTTGGATTAAGTTCATCTGGATAAAGATCGTTTCGTTTTGAAAAATACTTCCGCATATTTTGTTGCATATCTAGATGGAGTTCAGAGCATTGAGTAAGTGTGGATCGATCAGTTGAGACGGTTGTATTTCCGAATGAATTAGAGAATTGTTGCCATTAGAGTGTTTAGCAGGATGTGATCATAATTATAGGTTAACGAAAAGATTGAACGAGGCACCATCAACCAATATCATCTCTTTTTAATTCGAGATCATAGCCCGATTAAAAACTTATTACGCAATACAGACATTAAATATAGCTATCGAATCGTTCGCATCTTTCTTATTTATACAACACAATAATTTATTTCCATCGAACTGAATGATACCACATCGCATTGATTTTATTGCTCTCTAATATCGAATAAAATTTAGGTGCATTTGTTTAAAAGTTTACTCAATTTTGCAGTTTATAGTATTCGATTCTTTCGAATAAACCGAATTTTTATTGCTGCTTCAACCATAAAGAAAGTTACATCGTTAAGTTACATATGCATAGGAGTACGTTTATGCATTTTTCCTTGCTATTAGTTTGCCAGTCTCGACTGCCTTTAGGTGTTGTAACAGATGTGAGAGTGGTGGATTTGCGTTCAGCAGAAGATGTACATATTTGGAGTGAATTTCCATAGAATTAGCTGCGGAGAGGAAGGAGAGGAGTGTGGTCGTGAAAACATATAAACCACCACCGTTACCTTAACTGCGATCCCAATTGAAAATGAATCGACATTCAAAACGTTCACCATAAATTCTATTTCATCGCAATGCTCTCTCTCTCTCTCTCTCTCTCTCTCTGTCTTTGTTTTGAGGATGAGCAAGAAGAAAGATAATAAATTATCTTGTACAGGCAATCTTAGTGATATAGAGCGGTCCTTCAAGGGCCGTGAGTGAATGCTTCACATCTTCTGGTCCATTATGAACGACTGCAATATCAATCAATACAAGTTTCTAATTCATTCATTTGTGAAGAAAGATAATAAATTATCTTGTACAGGCAATCTTAGTGATATAGAGCGGTCCTTCAAGGGCCGTGAGTGAATGCTTCACATCTTCTGGTCCATTATGAACGACTGCAATATCAATCAATACAAGTTTCTAATTCATTCATTTGTGTTAACTCTTTCGAGTAAGAAAATATTTTAAAAAAAGAGTAAAACTGTTGAAATGAATCGAAGGAAATTTGCATTAGTATATTCTTTATAGGTGAAAGAAGTGCGGTGAACAATCGTGCATTGACAGCACACGTACATGCTACGGTACTCTCCTCATGGGCTTCATACAGATGCGTACCCAATGCCATCGATCATCCACTTTTCGATGCGTACGCCGAACTTAAGTAGGTGTTTGCATATTGGGGATCTACTCGTAAATAATCACTGCTTATATGTTCATTGGTTTGCTTAGGTGTTTATAAGAGCGAGTCTGTATAGAAACATGCAAATATCAAGAGGCTTAATGAACCAAACATCATCGTATAAATTTTACTCTTTTCTACTGTATAATGTGAGTTCAAAGATTACTGTATAATGTAAGTTCAAAGATCCTTGCAATTAAATATAGAAGTGCTTTTATGATGGATGGATGCTCGTGTTTTAGTTGACGATGTTGCATAAAAAAGTGAAGCATAACTGGTCAAGAATATTGCTAACAAAAGCATAGGAGGAAATTGAAGGTTATTTGGTTAACATAGTTGAAGTATAGTTTATTACGGAAATGCATTAGCGTTGTTGGTCAAGTAGCGGTATGTTGTGGAGCAATGGGCTAACCAATCTCGGGAGGGCGTCTTAGTGAGTGTGAGGCTCTAGTCCACTTGTAGTAGTGACCTCTGTAATTAGTGATGCGCCGACCTTTTTTTCGCATTCAAAACCGGCAATTATCAACTGTTGAGGAGGCATACCACAAAACGTTGCGGCTGACCCCGCTTATTCTTCACACCAGCTTCTTTTATGCGTATACGCCTCGATGCACACCAACAATCACACTCCTTCACACCGAGCTCAGCCATACCTTTCGCCGATTAACTTCTTTCATTATGCACAACGTCGCTTTCAATCCTATTTTTTAATTGCAACGGTCGACAGTCTAGAGTGACCAAAGCATATCTATTCAAAAACATTAGAGCAGTACTGACGAGCGTTACTTAAAGGGATTGATTGCATTTACAAAACACTAACATCCCTCCAGTGATTGAGGCTTTGCTAACCAATGGAGTGAGGAAAAGAAAGGCAAGAAGGCTAGGAGGGCGAGGTGCAAACTATATATAAGCAGTAAAAAATTTCTAAATTGCAAGCGATTAGTTTAGATGGTTATCACTTGATGGGAAATTTTCTCGCCCATAGTTTTTTACATAGTGGAAGAAAATTAAAATATACAAATGTGAACCAAACATGAAAAATATTTGAAAATTTTTTTTCCAGTCGCAGATATTTTCCTGCGCGCTGTCGTATGCATTTTTTAAAAAGCATAATTGCCGATATGTTGAGCGGAAAGAATCTTGAATTGTGGAAGTGAGCAGAGGGGCCAAAGGGAGGAGAGAGGAGCGTGGTGGAATGATCTCTTTCCCTCCTCAATACCATCCAGTAACCTCTGATTTCACCGAGAACCCTCTCCGCCCTGTGTGAATTCAAGATAACTTCTTAATTGATGAGTTAATTACTTGCGTGATTAACACCGATTTGTGATTCGCATGAATAACTAATTTCTTCCTAGCGAGACGATAAGGATATTATGAGTAAATAAAGCCGACTTTATAAGTTTCTATATGAAATATTTGATTGCTTCATTGAAGTTGATTTTAAACTTGGAAATCTCGACTGTTGAAGTTTTGTTTCGTGAAATTTATGCTCTCGATTGCAGCCGCATTATATTGGTTGCTTCCTTTTATTGTTTCAACTTAAAAAAAACGATTATTTTCAGATAGTCTTCCTAAGATATTCTGTTGAACCCTCCGCAAAGTAGACGTAGAACCCATAGTTGTGCTTCCATAGAAAGCGCAAAGCAAACAAATTCGGCTTTCCAGTCTTCCTCGATGAAATCAGAGAGAAAGAGCCATATATCTGCATACAAATCGCCTTTACAGTAATTCTTCCTGTCTATAATCGCAGTAGTTCCTCTTTTACGGTATCAGCGTGCGCACCCCTCCCATCAAGCAATTTGATGTCTCCATGTCTTACTAACGTTGTGTGAGTATCGTAATAACGACGATACTTTCAGGATACTGGCTCGCCAGGCAGCTCATCTACTCAGCAAGTATTCGACGGTCGGCATGGAGGAGAACTTGTTGAAGGAGATGCTTGCCCGTGAGGATCTCCTTCAATATCCGCAATAAGTGAAACAGCGATCTCTGTGTGTCGATCGGGTCGGGGCAAGCCGCCCCTCAACTAGCCTTAAGTATGATCGGGCCAGCTGCACCTCCAACTAGCCTTAAAATAATGTTGCCCACTTCTGGGTGGTTCTTATGTCTTCTTTGAGAGCCTCACTTCAGCATCGATATGAACTTCTTGCGCTCTAAGCATTACTTCTCGCATTTTTGTTTTCTATGCCTTTACTTGCCGGGTTACATCGCTTGTACACAGCGATGTCCGCCTAGAGCGTTTACTATCTCAGAGCGTTGTTCTGCCTTTATGCCTTTATTCTGCCGCTTTCGTCTCTTGCCTTCAATATTAACGCATACTCTAACATTCCATATTTGCATACAAGTCTCTTTTTTTTGTGTGAATTTCCTTGTCTGAAATTTCTTTTCTTTTTTCGTATTCACTATTTTATGTGGCCAAATATTGTCGTCTCTTAATGTGCATATAAATTTTTGTTCACTGTTAGTTGTATGATAATTTACTCATTTGCATTTCATTGCTCCACAATATTGTTTCATCACAAATTTAAATGCAAATGTATTAAATCATTTTTTTTTCTAAGAATGAAAAACATATCATTCACATTGAAATAAAGTTCAACAAAACGAAACATTGAGCAAAATGAAAAAAGCGGCAAATATAAAGCAAATATGCAAAAATATTTAGAGGCATAATAAATAGTGGAAATCGATATTATTTTAGAATAAACGAGGCATTAATGTTCGATATATTATTATCAATCAAGTATGGATTGCTGGAATTAGTTAGTCTTTCGAGGATGTAAAATTCAAACCAAAATTCAAGCTGAAAATCGTATATCTTTTTTTCTGACTTTAAGCCCATTCGTCTCTTTCTTCCCCTTAAAATAACCGAAATACAACGGAAATTAGTAGGATCCTATTTTTAGTGATGCTGAGTTTATGATAAACGTTCTACATATCGAAATGTGGCATCATCCTCCCTTTTTTGCTTTATTAGCGTAATGATGAATACTTCATAAGCGTCGTTTTAATATACTTGTCTCTCATATCTATCTATGATTGGAAATGCAAATTTCAGAATTCCTCACGATTTGGAGCATAAAATACTAATGATATGGTACTCATTTAGGAGTTTTCGTTATTTTCTAAGTGAACGCTGAAGGAGAGAAGCGAAATCGACCGTGAAATATTTAAACTGGCAGATCTTGGTAAAGCTTAAACGCATAATCCTACTAGCATCGGAAAATCTTATGTAGGAGTACTTTGAGCACACTCCGGAGTGATTGCGACCTGTTTGATGTTTGTGCTCCTTCAATACTATACAAAATTATCTCCATACTAAGAATGAGTGCCCAACTACTCTAACAGTATATGACATATTTTTCTAAATATCTATTAGAAGGCTCCTCTATATTACGGTCGATAGTGTTTAAATTGTCTATAGAGATTAATAGAGTCATTGAATTTCCTGGCAGATGTGAATTACAACAATGAAATGGGACTATGCGAATGCAACGAAACTCATCAGAAATCAATTAACGCACAAATAATTACAATGAAAGAAATATGAATTGTTCTAGAGAGTTTGGGCGGATGATTGGTGCATTATTAGTCGAATCAACTTAAATACGCTGGAGAATTTGTTTCCAACAAACTTTCTAATTTTATTCATAGAGAATTTCTTTTTTGACATTATCAAAAATTGAAAGACAAGATGTCCTCACATTGAGGGGACTAATTGAATAAACTTTGATGGGTGCTTGGTTACAAAACACTGCGCTGTTCCGTCCTCAGAGAATCGAATGAGAGCCCTTTTAAATTAAAACTCAACCATTGTTTTTGTCGGTTCTCGTTGTTCCATTGGGATTTTATTTTTTCATCAACTATGAGGAAGGAATAGAAGCTCAGTTCTGATCGTGATGGTTGCAATATATTTACCAAAAATTTGAAAGAAACATCTCGAAAAATTTCTTAAAATTTTGATGAATGCTAATATATATCAATCGTCATATTCGCAACAATCGAGTTGAGGAGCATTCAAAATTAAAAAGAAATAATTTCAGATCTTCACCATTGATAATAAGGAATATCGGCAAAAAGGGATATGCATCGAAAAGCAGGTAAACTTGTGATTAATAAAAAGTGCCGACAAAACAAATGGGTGAAATTGAATTTGAAAGCGCCTTAAATGAAAATTCTATAATGAACTAGATACGGCCATATAGTCACCACGCTTACTCCTCCTTACAGAGTTAGGCAATTTAATGTTCTCTTCGGTAATACTATTATTAGCAAGAAAAGCATTCGAGACAAGTCGTGAACAACGTGCTTCAGTATACCTAGTACCACATCGCTTTTGCCCGCTTCGACAATACTGCAATAGGTCGACATATGCGAGCCGAAATTGTTCATTGAGCAACGCATAAAGACACGGATTCCATACTGTCGAACTGCAATAGAGTAAATTTATTGAAGTATCCGCTTTAAACAGTTCAATATCGATCGAAAACATCGTTGCAGCTAAATTTATTCACCTTCACGAACTCTAATTATATAAACGAAAATGCAGCTTTTTGGCTTTTTATTTTATTTGTTTGTTTGTTTTGTTTTTTTTTTAAAACATTTTTCAGTTTCGTTGAAATAAAAATCTCTCAAATGTTGATGTCGCTCAAAAATATTTCTATATTCAATCGTTTCGAATTCCTTATTTATGGTACTACTTCAATATTGTTTTTTTCATTTCATCCAGTAAAATATCATTCGCACGGATTCAACTTTTTTTTAAGAGCGGAAGAAAAAAAACACTAACAAAATTGTTATATTTAATTTTCATCTATGGTCATCAAATTTTCAAAGAGTATTTCATAGCTATGAACGTTTAAAAATCACACATCAGATTGTCACTACAATTTTAACCTATCAACGCATCAACACTTAGCACACTTAAATAATAGGTAAATTAATGTCTAACATAATAATTGAATGCACAACGAAAGTTAACTCATATTCAACGAAGTGGAATTGATGAAAAATCCTTCGACTGGGTACCATCATGTAATATATGATTATTTTCCACCACTAAGGGACATCAAATCTTATATTTTATAGAGTTTCATAAATGATGTGAATATGTGAATGGGTTGTATAATGTAAAGAACAATTAATTATTAACTAAACCAACCTCATTGAGATGCAATGTGTAATGATACCAAAGAGATATTCCTGTTGTGCGACGAAAGGTGGCAACCATCTATAGTCTCGAAGAAAGTTGAATGCAACAGTGGGCATCCAACAACACAAAAATACACCAACCATTGCCATTAGCATACGATTCGTTCGTAAACGTCGTTGTAGTGCTAATCGACGTTGCTCGGTTCCTAGACCTGATGATTGCTTCGATGCTTGTTTCACTAGCAGACCCTAAATCACCGATATACTTGTTTAGGTACATAGTCAGATTAAGTGAAAGTCCTTTCGAGTAGGTCACTTTAAGCTCATCACAGGTTTTGTTTGGAAGTCTAAAAGCTGTTAAGCTACGAAATCTGAGGTAGAATGTACCTCGACTATTAACTTCCGTCTCATTCTATAATAATTGCGAAGTGCACACTTTATTCAAGAAGGGAATTTTCTTCAGGATTTTTATGCTTGTAGTGTGCACAAAGGCAAGGCCTCTCTAATTCTTCGTTCTATCTTTATCCTTCATTTCCTTCATTCCTCAGCATGGAATAATTCCTCACAATGTGCAATGATAGAAATGAATGGGAAATTGCATCGGCCGAAAAAAAAATACAAAAACACCTCGTTATAATATATGATCGAATAGAGATTACAAACCTTTTCCAACTTGTTCGGTGCATTTATTACTACAACAGACGACATATTACCTCAGGGATGGCTATTTTATGCAGCAAAAAAAATATTAATGAATAGCATCCAACAGCTTGAATTTCCATTTTATTCGTCGCTATGAATGCAAAATTTTGGAAGCAGCTGCTCCCAAAATCCATAATTGCGTTGGTCCCCGTCAATCGTGACGTCGCTATGAAGAGCCTCTTATTTGGCCTTACACAGCCTAAGAGCGAGCAGCTTCATCGAGAGTGTCACATAGACAATGTGAGTTGAGTTGCGTGATTTTTTTATTTTAAGGGGTGGCAACAGGTCACCCACAATGCTGAGTCTAAATTTTTTTTTAAAAGTCACATCCCGTCATCGAAAAGCACAATAAGAAGCCACATTTTGGCGTGTATGAAGCGTATCACATATCATTTGATGTGATTTTACGTGATATTAGAAAATTTGCAAAATTTTTGATAAGTTTTAGTGACTTTCAATAAGCATAAGAAATAAGCATTGTGCGGTACTCAACAAATTGCTACAGCTAATCTCAACTAAGTAGAGTATTCTCCATTCCCTTAAAAGATCAATTAGACTTTGCAAAGAAATAGAACGAACAGCTAGAAAGTGATTCGCCAACTAAATTCGTCAACTCAGCGTTTATTAACGATAAAATCTTCACTTTACATGTTATTTTCTCATATTTTTCACATTAAATGAACACTCAGGATATGCTTATATTCATGGAAGCTTTTATATGTCTCTAGGTGTCTATATGTCGGCATATGCACGAATTCATATATGTACATCTGTGTCTGTCTACGTAGATGCAAAATGTAAGCAAATGCGTAGATACGCACGTCTATACGCATGCGTAGGAGCATTTGCGTCCATCTATGTATTCGCGATCTTTTTCATATCTCTTCCAAGAAGGTTGCAAAAATTTTTCAGACATAATCACTCATCTAGCAAATTTGCACAAATTAAATTTTTAGATTGATTTATGAGTTTCTTTACTTCGAATGAAATTGAAATTCACGTTTAAAAATCTCAGGTTCATTTTTAATTCAACAAGTTCCTATCCTTTTTTTCTCGCTCAAGAAAGTGCAATAGCTTCCAATCGAGTGAAAAATTTCAAGGAAAAGCCTATTGCTGCTAGTTGATGACGAATATCTTCTGAGATCTGCTTGTGGATAGTAACGTTAACAAAGGTAATGAGTAGATGTTGACTTGAAATAAGAAAAATGAGCTCGAAATAGGAGTAAAGAAATGCATCGATGAGTAAGAAAATAATTTACTAAAACATTTGCATCGCCTATCTCAATGAAATTGGTGATCATTGAAAACTATCTTCGATTGCTAAATTTTTGAAATAAATTGACCCTGATTCATGGATATTTATCTATGGCGATCAAAAGATCATATTTCGCAATAGAAATTTGCATATTACTTCTTTATTCCATCGTGTTGATGATGCTTTAAATATGTAAATTCCCTATATGCGACTGCAGTTGCTTCATTTCTTGTCGTAACAAGACGACAAGTAGCGGCAGTACATGACTTTTTTTTTTCTCGGGTCGAAAGCCCTTTTCTAATCTGAAACTTTTTTAAGAGCCAACCTAACTAGCACCTCTTTTCACCAAAAATATTTCATTTCCTTCCTCAGATGAAAAAAAAACTAAACCTAGAAATGCCATGACCATTTAGAGAAATAGCTTTAATCCTTTTGAATGTTTTAATTCTATGCCTTAAATGGTTTCAACGTTCACGTGCAACTATGTGATAATATCGTTTACTGGTTATTTACTTTTTGTACACAAAAGATTAACTATTAGATCTCGTGAGTTGATGAAAATATCGGCTATAATATATCCATAAGAATGTTTTCTGACCGAAAAACATCACGATCGAAGGATATGAAAATGCTTTTGCACCGTTATACTTCTCTTTAGGTGAAAAGTTAAAAAAGTTGTAGCTGTTATTAATAGAGGTTGTCCTATAGTTAGCACTCTGTTAACGTAGTTTTTTGCGTGATTTTTGAGATGTATCATCAAAGACGAATAGAATCACGCACATATGCGTTTAATGCTTTTATTGAAAATTTCGAGAGGCGACTTATCTAAATGAACACTAAGAAAAATAAAGATTATTCAATCATAGATATGCGTAATTATTTGCGTTATTTTCTAACTCGAAATGAAATATATAAAAATAGCAAAAATTAATAAAATGTACAAGTGTTAACGCCCCTTTATAAATAATTTCTAGTTGAAGCAATACTCTTTCATAGATCTTATTGACAAGTTCAGCGTTAACTCTCGAAATCAGTGACTGTGAAAAAAAAAATGATTGAGATCTAGTGAAGCGTTAAATTCATTTGCGTTCTTTTGCAATGAATGACTTCATGAATAGTGGTTCAAAGATCGGTGCAACCAAATGGTTGTGTGTAATCAAGAAATTAGAATACCCTAAGGAGAAGGAATACAACTAATGCAATAAGCATTCGAATGAATTCACTAACAATGAAAGCATTGAGTACAAACGATTGCCATTAAACATAACGATCTCTATTAAAGAGAAAATTTTATACGCTAATTCAATGCGGCTAGCAAATATCATATCGTTGACGATTTAGAAATACTCCATTATTCGATTTACCTATATTTATTACAGCTATTATATGTGAGGATATGAAACAAACGTAGGGTTATGTACAACTACAATTCACCACCCTTCGAGTATGAAGACAACATCAACAATGGCAAAAACAATAATAATAATAATAATAATAATAATAAGAACAACAAATGTGACTATGTGCCTAAAGAAAACGTGATAGAGCTCTTCAAGTTTAACGCATCAAGCTATGCAGCAAAACAGACGCAAAGAAAGCAAACTCTAGAAAGACAACATGCGTTAAGTGGAAATTAAGGACAGCGAAGTAGTGACTTGCCGATGATAGGAGAACTAGCTGGCGATGAATGAACTCGCTATTGTGTTGCAGTAAATAAGATGGGTGAACTAAAATTGCCTCAAGAAACGAACGACGATCATCACAGAGAGGATAGAATCATCAAACTGTAGAAAAAACAAAAACAAACACCGATCTGATCTACTACTGAAGAGTTGTCTAAGCCGATCTCAAATAATTTTCACCTATATAACTGCGATAAACCTCTAGGCATGGCTTGATAGAGGCGATGTTTGATTGCTTCACATTGCACAATGAAGGCATAACGAAAAAAATTTGGTAAACTTACTTTACTAAGTTTCAGCGAAATCATTGTGTAGCAGAAGGTGATCACGATCAATGGAGCAACGAACTGCAATATGAAAACAACCGTACCTGCAAAGAGGATTACGATTATTATAAAATCAGGTGAAATTGCGAGAATGAAGCTCTAGCGATAAAAGAAAAAAGGAAAAGAAGACAATTTGTGGTCAAATTTTACTAATAGCAATTTTTAGTGATGAACGCTACAAAAAAAAAGAGTACTATCCGTTAGTGAAAGATAGCCATGATTAAAAGTTCCTATAGTAGATGATGGATGAAATCATTTTCAAAAAAAAAGAAAAAAAAACGAAAGTGAGTAATATCACTGAATGCTATCTGTAAAAACCTTTATTTCGAAGCGTTATTTGACAGATCTTATAACAATTCCCTCATTTTCTACCTCCTATCCTACCTCCTCATCCATTTGTCCCCTCTCTTTTGCTCATTTATATGATCATAGTTGGTTGAAATATTTGTAATGGAAGATAGCTGCTGAGAAGTTCACTTCCTTAGATTTATTCTAAAGGAGCGAAATATATCGACTATATAAACAACAAAATTTGTCAAGAAGATAAACGTTTAAACAACTTTTGTTTATATTAGACTATTGTCGCTGATGAGCATTTCTATGAAGAACTATATTCGAATTATTGTTACGAAGAATAAACCACTGCTTGCCTAAGGAATTTTATAATTCTGTCATTAAGAGTGCTGAAGGATTTTTTTTTTGGAGAGCCTTAAAGGCCTTCTCCTTTGTGGAGTTTAAAGCAGAATACTAACGAAGAAGTCGATGACGAAAGGAACGACAGTCCAATATTGTTTCATTGAAAGTTTTTTTTTTTTTTTGAAGTGTCAGGTAATCGCCCACGTGGAACACAAATATTTAATTCTCTCAACAATACATTCCAATTTTGTCAATTCTTACTTTCACTTATGGCAGCATTCCTAAGCATCGTTCAAAATTTTCGTCAAAGTTTTCAGGCAGATAATTAGCATATCTTCTCAGCGATCACTCTCTTCATTTCTCTACGCATAAATGAGCACTTATATTATCGCCACTTTATAAGCGGCTTATTTAGACTGAATAATGAAATATCGTTACCATATGTACTTCGACCAAATTCATTAGTGCCCCAATCTTCGGTGCAAAATTGTCCACAAAAATTTCCATAGTCAACTAATTTCTGCATTAGGAACATTGGCATGGAAATTGCTGTCGCAAGTGTGATATTCAAAGCGATCATCCATAGCGCATGTACCTTCTGGATAGGCCTAAAAGCAAAACAAAAAAAAAATTTTTTTTTTATTGAATTCACTGTTAGATGTAAGCAAGGGAATCATAAGGACGGATTAAAAACAACTCTAATGCACTCTCTGGAATGCAAAAAAAAAATGTTAGCAGTCGAAAATTGCAACTTTATATATTTCATCTGAATATTTATGATGTGAAAAAGTATAATTCCTAAAATATTCCACTTGAAGGAAACGAATTTGAATTTGTACTTGAACTTGAACATAAAAACTTGGAAAATTCAAAGAATAGTGAATGTTCGAATTAGCAATTGTCGTTTTCGGTGTTTACTTAAAATTTCGGATATTAAAGGAAAACTATTGCAACATTTTGCTTCTCTCCACATATATAATTATAGGCGATTGCGTTTCGATACGATGGCTTTCTGATGAGATATATCCCACTAAGGATTCTCAATAACAATCATTCTAGTGATGCCATCAACCGAATTAATTTATTATTTATTAACGCTCATATAGGAGAAAGGATTCAAGAAACGCGCAACAACAAATCAAAATATTTGAAACGAAGATATATTCATAGTTGATTTTATTAATATAGCAATTTTTGGCGAAATATTTATATAAATGATTGCTAGCGCATAAATCCATAGCTTTTTACTAGATAATAATTTAGAGATGCCTATAAATCACCATAAAGAAAAATGGCCGAAAATAAACCTTTTCATTGGATATATAATAAGAATAAAGCGATCAATTGCAATCGCCGTTAGTGTTAACGTTGAAAAGCAAAGACTTGCACCCTGAAATTTAACTTACAAATTGCAAATATTTCATTATATATTCGAGCAAGTTTTGAGTCATTTGACATATTTATTGGAAACAATTTTTTCTATATAATTTTCTTTTTTTTCCGCTCATTTCATCTAATAGTGGCGTCTTTCATGCGTCTTTTTATTTTACTCATTGAAAAAAAAACATCCACAATGAGAAGAAAAACGTTGGAAAAAATTTCGCGAAAATAATGAGAAAATGTAAAACATTATGATAATATTCGAAAGTAAATGAATTTTTATGAATTTAAACTGTAATTTAAGCGAATCTATCGACTTATATCATTCGATCGCTAATTTAAGAGGTTAAAAGAACATCCGTCGAGGTTGCCTTGTTTCATTGAAGAGCGAGATTGTACGCAGAAGTGGGAAGATGCTTATTTCTTCAGATGGCAAATCTTGATGGCGTGGAAGTCAAAATTTTCGCAGTATTTCTTCAGGATGCAATTATTCAAAACGAACTTTAATTTTACTACCTTTTTAGGCAACAATAGTCACCACTTTGGTGATACCCTATGAAACAAGAGGACTTGCATTTTCGTTTTCTTTTTTATTTCTGAAGCAATGCTCGCCTAACAATTATGATTGATAACCGTGTTTTTCTTCTTTGTATTATCTTTTTAGGCATTGATAGGTATATTAATACATTCTTTAGTCATTAGATTCATAATGAGGGCGATATATGAGAGGCAGCAGTTAACTTCCTTTTAGCACAAAAATTTTTTCTTTGGGATTCTCGAAGGCAAACGGATAAAAAGGAAGTGAATGAAGGCTGAGCGGAAGATCATCGAAGAATTCGACGATCAAAAAATTAATCACAAGCTTAGACTCAGCTTGATTTCCATCACCTTATTGATGAAACCTTCAAAAGGAAATAATGAATTTTTTTCAATGGGTTTTACCAACTTTTCCCATATTACTCCCTTTTATTGATTATATTTATATGAGATCCATCTATAGGCAATTTTTCATTTACCTAATTTTGCCTATATTTTCCACTTTGTAGATGAGAATTTAAAGTAGTAATGCAAAATGTGCAGTGATCAGAAAAAGAGGACTTTATTTTAAGATATTTTAAAGTGTAAGTTTTTAGAAAACAAAAAAGATTCAAAGAATGAAGTTCTGCTTGGTTTTCAGAAACAAAAAAACAAAAAAGAAATTAATTGAGAAGTTAAAAATAGTGAGCATGTTAAACTTTAGAGGATACAGCAATGCTATTTTTTTAATATTTTTATGCTATCTAAAGAGTGCAGAAAATTTAGAACAATGAACTTGTTGGAATTACCATTGTTTTTCAGTATTACACAAATATAAAGTTATAGATGATCGGCTGTTCTTCTGCAGAATTTATATGCTTTTTTTTGCAATATTTGTATATCCTTTCCATAAATAGCATTCGACCACGTGGCAGTCAAATAATTGCTCCAAATGCAGGAATAATGCAGGAATAAAGTGCCACTTTTCTGGATTATTGACTTTTGCCGTTCTCTGATGCCTAGCATGTATGGATTATTTGCAAAATTTATTCGTGCTAAGAGCACAGCTTGTTTTTGCTCATTATGAGTTCTCCCTTAGGAACTTGTTAGTGGACGAATAGCCCATTTCATACTCGTCTACGAGAAATCAACATCGTTCGAATCAGCTTTAGGAAATAATGGCTACACATGCTAGTTACTATAGTCAAAAAACATAGTTTCGATATATCGAAAATAAAATTTCCACACATAGATCCATCCGTCTCGTAAATGTGTTTATCTCGAAGTGACAATGAGCTCTGATAATGATCAGAAGCATATATAGCAATTTATTTCAAAATTTTGCTAGTACAGAAGGCGATCTTGCAGCTTTTTTCTCTACTTCATAAAAAATTTCCAATAAAGTGGCAGAATCAGCTTCTTTTGTTTTTTTTTTCTTTTAGATCGACTATCATATGCACTGATTATGATACGCTTCGCATCCAGCAAAACGAAGCGATATTTGATAGGTGGTAGACGATTATTTTCAGATGGCTGTGTTGGCTATGAAAGCCGGAAACAGGAAAAAAGGTGCACAATGCGTCGGCGACAACAAATTATATGCATCCAATGAGCATATGTAGTATCGACGGGTGGAAATAAGCTGGCATATTTATGGGCAGAATCATATGATTGCCATTTTTGAAAACACTTTTACTATTCTCAATACGCATAGGCGCAAAAAACTTTAAAGCAAACGTGAAATAAAACATAGTGATCATTAATGCTTGCATAATTGATATTTTTGAGAAAAAACTAAGAAAAAATATTGTTCTGATTCTAGTGACAGCTACATGTAATAAAGCTGCATGCTTGGTGACAGCTGTATGCTAATAAACAGTGTGCTAGATCGAGCTTAGAGCTAGGGTGGAATTCCAAATTTGATAGAATTATCGAAATGGATAAGTGCTGAGGAAAAACTTTGATTGTATTAGGTTGGTTGAAGGTGACGAATCGCAAAGCGAGTGGACAGGTGGCAACGTTTGGAAGAGCTACAGTAACCAGTGAGTCTAGAACTTGAAAAACATTGAATGCCGTTTTGTTTACTTAAACACAATTTCGGCCTCTAATTACAATTGTCTCTTCCGAATGAATTCTTTGCATTAAAAATGAAAAAAATTTTAAACTGTTCTACTCCTCTTTTCTTTCTTTTCCTGCTTACAGCCTCTACTTGTGCTAGAGTTTGAAAATATTATAAATATATAAATATAAATAAATAAATAAATAAATAAATAAATAAATTCATTTGATATTTAAAGATGTGCTCTAGGCAACCAGCCATATTGTTAAGAAATGGTCGCTTCATGAAGTAACCGAACCCCGAAGATGAGAATGAAGAGAGCTTTTTAGCTATCAAGGAACAAACTTCGACATGCTTTTGCTCATAAAATAGGGCAAAATCGCTAAAATTGCAGAATAAACAATCGAACGAACAGCAGATAAAATAATATTTGTTCTAAGGTTTTATTGCCAAGGTGGGATGCAGCAAATCTCTAATCTCTAACAAATCGCCTAACCCATAAGTCGAAAAGTTTTCTTCAGATTTAGTGTATCATACGAATGAAAATTTCAGAATGCCTTATAGAGGATATATGCTGATGAAAAAAAAATTTGAGATTTGTCCACAGATTGGAAGAGAATCATTTTTTGCTTAAACTTAGTGCTAGAAAATGCACATTGTACTTGCAGTCACGCAAAAAAAAGACATACCCTTGAGAGTATTTTTTGCATCATACTAAATTGCCTCCTCAAGCAAGAAATTTCACTACGCTATTAATCGTTTTTATTTGCTTTCGTTATCAGTTGTAACCAGACTGTAAAGCGTTTAACCTAGGGAATTTAAACGTTTATTCGAGTTAGTAGATTTCTTCGTAATTTTTTTTTCGAATTTCGAATATCTCGTCGATTGGCGAATGAACGCTGAAGTTGAACATTATAGGCGGCGTTAATTCGATTATATATGATTATCACAATAGAAAATGAGTGCCGATTCGATGCACATGATTTCATTCCAATGAGTGGCATTTCTAATGAATGCAGGGCAATTTTCCACTTTAGTAATCTCTATTAAAGCGTTGAAGTGAATATATTTAACGCAAAAACGATTTTAGACTTTTTTCCACTTATTTAGATTTGCTCGTTAATGTCACTCATATATTCCATAAAACATATTTATGCCTCTTTTTTTTGAATTAAAAATAGCGCTATTTGTCATGGTTTATTTATAGGCATTAATATTAGAACGCTATAATGAGCATTATTCAATATGATCCTTCTCCTAATAACAAAAATTTTTTGCAATTTTGCAATTTGCAGTTGATTGCTACTTCAAAATTTTTATGCACTTTTGAATCAAATAATGATTCAATCAAAAACGAATATTCTCATTGCGAGTTTCACATCCGATGTGCTAACTATGACATCATGATGTGATACAACTAAGCGAATGTTATGCCATCATATTGAAGCAAACGAATCATACAATTTTCCAACATTTTTAATTTTGATAGCGCTTAAGCAACGACATCATTTCGCTTACTCGAGTTCCATTCACGTGAATTTGCAGCTAAGTGAAAACGGAGCTTCTATTCCACTATTAAAGACTCCAGTGCAGGGGGTAAGCAATTTGTTGCACTATCGATGGCTAAGCATGCCTCACGTCTCAGCAAGTCATTCGACTAATATTGCAAATTGCTTGCTAATTAATGCAACCTTTAGCGTAGGCCGAAGGTTAGTTATAAAGCTCCAATCAGAGTAAAATTGCATCCTTTAAGCAAAGTTCAAGTTAGAGTAGAAAGTTTGAATGTTAGCCTTTCAAATGAAAATCCGATAGGCGTAGCTTGAAGAGTGCAATTATAGTTATCTTATTTGTTTTTGAAATATCATCCGATGAGACATTTAGGGATATTTTTTCTAAATGAAATCCATCAATAGCGAATGAAGCACCCATTTTTTACTTCATTTATAAGAGGATTATGTGTTATATTTTTTAGGTTGCCATCATTAAATCGATGAACTTCTTACTTAGTTCAAATTGACTGACCTATAATACTCACAGATTACTTTTAAAGTTTTTATATATAGTCGATTTGAGGTGTAATATCTAAAAAAAAAAATAAAGTCAAGTAAAGGATACCTGAAAAAGTGGCACCAAATAGCAGAGAAATTCGCCGAAGAGCCATATCTTTGTGAAAGCGGTGATCGGCGTTATTGAACCGGATACAATCGAGATAACAATGTCGGACACTGATAGACTGACGATGAACATATTACGTACTGATTGTAACGATTTGTGTCGTATCACCGATAACACCACCAATGTATTCCCGAGAACGCCTAACCTGCAACATTGTCTACGTTTCAATTAGAGGAAGCGATTTTATAGATAATTCATATTTTAATATGTTGTATCATTGAGGATCTCGTCGTTATTATTCGCTTCTCACATTTTTTTATTCCCTTACTCGATCACTGAGAGGAATTTAGGCAGTAGTCACATCTACTCTTTCATTACACCTGAGGATTTCTATTTTGAAGGAAATGTTTGCATGCACAATGTGCTTGTCATTGCAAATGTTGTCTATTATTTGCACCCACACTTCCCACCTATTTACTCACTACGTATTCTTGAGTGATTTGCACGAAGAAGCTACCTAATATTGTCACGTTCAAATATGTTGAAATTTATGAAAATAGAGCAAGATATGACGTATATTATTTGCTAGTCGTAAATATGACATCTCATTTCCGCTTCTTTTAGCATCTCGTAGTATAGCTCATCATTAAGTACATCTTGTCCTTAAGAACATGAAATACTTTCGTTGTAATTTGATCATCGAAATGTTGAAACTCTAAAAAAATGCATGCGGACATTTATGATCGTCCCAGCAACGATATTTATTTCTTTCTTAACTTTTAATTGATTTTCATGGTTGTTGGAAGTGGGAGTTGGAAGCAATTATACAGCTTCAACTATGGGAAATAGATAGATGAATTATTCTCTAAGTAATCGATAGCGTAGATTGGCCGAAGACTCAATACAACATCAATATTACTTCTATAAACGAAGTAAAATCAATGCTGAGAATAAGACTCGAACAGAGAGTTATTGATAATCTAAATTAGTGTCAATAAACAAGACGGCTAATAAGATGCACCCCTTTTAGTGCTTCACCTCAAGAATTACCTATTTCATCGAATCATAACACAAGGCGTTTCCTAAGCACTTTTATCTAATGAATTTTCATTCAATGAATAATTTGTTTCCTTAAATACGTTTCCTATTTTGTACCTTCTGATGTTCGTAAAGGTCAATGAATCTATCGGTGAAACAAATTCTCCGATTCGATCCGTTTCGAATCTTACAAAAAATGCATTAAGGGAATTCGGAGTGCAATGTGACTCAGTTGGTATTACGGGAACGATAGCTATCCTATCAAGGGCACTTATTTTCGTTAAGGAAACATTCCCAGCAAACGAGCGTCACTTGACCGGATAAAAAGCATATGCTGAATTGCTCAAATTTTGGTTATATAGTTGAGCGATAATCTATGAAATTCAAACGATGCGATGATGTTGCTTGAAATAGAATTTCTAATATGAGATTAACTGAATGCAAGAAAAACCCCAAAAATAAACGATTATCGTTGGTTGTGAAGGAAAACAATCCCATTTCCACCGTTGTCAACAAATTTCTATCTATCGGATTTAAGTTTTATCAGATTTGCATAGATTCATGCCGATTTCATTAGATTTGCATCTACTGAATGGAAATTTCATCGAATTTTATTAAACTCACATTCGATGAATTACATCAGATTTGCATATCTAACGAATGCAACAAGTTTTATTAAATTAGCATCGATCGAATGCAAATTCGCCAGATTTAAAAAAAAAAAAACAAAACAAATTTCACCATATTTTTGCACCTGCAGATTTCATTAGATCTATATTACATTTATTGCATGTAATTTCCAACAAATATACCCTTTATCAAATAGAAATTACATCACGCTTACAATTGCGTGACGTGAGTTTCATTGAATTTCTATGAAATTTGCATCCATTGAGTGCGAATTTTAGCAGATTTCGAAGCAGCAGAATGCAATTCCATTAAATTTTCATTTGTCGAATGTAGTAAATTTGATCTTTTTAATATTTGATCAAGTTTTTCATCATGTTCCAACAAATCCGCAACTATCGGATTCGGATTTCATGAAATTTACATATGCCGAATGCGAATTTTAGGAATTCTCATCAAAATTGCCTCTAGTGGATCCTATTTTCGCCAGATTTGCATCAATCGGATGATGGTTTCATCAAATTTTATCAACATTGCATCCATTTGATGCAAGGTTTGCATCTATTCAATGCAAATGCCATCAGATTTGCATCTTTCGAATGCAAATTTTTATCATATTTATATCAGTTGAATGCAAATTTAAGCCGAATTCAATGCAACGAGACTACATCTTATAAAAATGATACCTGTAAGCGTAATGAAAACTTATCTGCTGCCTACTTACGCAAGAAAATGTGACGAATCAGTTCGCATTTTGGATATTACACAGCGATAGTTATATATATATATATATATATATATATATGATGTGGCAAAAGTATAGCATCTTGAAAAAAGTGATACATGAAAATCTAGGATATTTAGGGCGCATGAGTGGTGTTATTTGCAGTTGTTTCGAAAAACGGGCCAGATGATATCGTCTCGGCGTAAGCGCTGAAGCGTACAAATCGATTAGCATTAGCTCAATCAAATCAGCCATAAAGTATTGACGCTTATGAATCGGTTGGCTGCAACAATTTTCACCTACCGAGAATGGCATATAAGAATTTCATAGCGAAGGTAGGAAATAATGCCAATCTCGTCAATGCGGCTAATATTTTGAGCTTTTAAAGATGGAAAAATTTAAAAAAATCTAACAAAACAATACATCATAGCGAGAGACAGCAAAAAGCTACTATCGATGAAAAGCGAAAAGCTTTCCGTAAAAATTCCATTTCCATGAATTGCTATTTCAAACAAAAAAAAAAGCGCCTAAGTAAGCAATATTCGGCATGAAAACAGCACTAGATATAAAACTTTTATTTAATCATTCTCGAATATTATTATATCATTTCGACTTCTCATTTAAAAAAAATAAATATATTTTAGCGATTGTTTCAGATGAAAAACGAATTAAAGTGAAATACCTTCATTTTGAAGGTATCGTTTTATTAATCGATTGCGCACATGCCCACTACTACTTCATTGATCGTTACTTTCGATGCTCAAAGAATTTAAAGATCATCTCTATTGAATAATAAAATATGATAGATATGAAATACACTTACGTAATGATGAACGAATAGATGACAGCGAATGCACTCATTGTCGATGGTAAGGAAGTAAGGTCGGATTGATTTTTCCATAGGTATTCCTTTATGTCGATGCATTCTAATGTTGTATTCCTCATGCTGAGTGCATTTAACTCGAGTTCTTCCTCTCTGTAAAATAAGACAAACGTACTTTCAACGAATTATTGTTGAATCAACGAAACGCTTACTAAAGATATATTCGATGCATATATGCAGATGCATAATCGCTAATATAGAGCTAATATATCATAGAAAAGGTACGAAACAATGCACAAAATAAACTGGTAGAGCATTCGTTTAGCGTTTTTACTGTTCACGGCGCGGTCTATTGATTACTATTGTAGGAGCGCTCCAATTAGACTCTTTAGCTCCGTCTTATTCAACCATTTTGATTAGTTCTCATCGGCATGAAAGTGGCGGAACATATGCAACTGCAATTTTACGTGAGGGGAAGTGGAAGGGATATGAAGATAAATTTATTCGCAATGAACTTTTTCTTGATTGACGTAAGTAAAATACGAACGAAAGCTGTAGTAATAGTTATAGAAAGTAAGTAAAGTTAAACTGTAACGAAATTCGAAATTGCTCCATAGTTGATCACAGTCCAACTTGATGCAACTAAGTTTTCAAGTCCATTCTCAGAATAGTGTAAACATAAGCCTTGATAATGAACCGCGGAAATCCTCTTATGTTTGATCGCTTCATCAGTGGAGGTGGAATAGATCATCAGCCACCTCTGAAACTATAGAATTGCGGCACAGCAATCACCTTTCGTCATATGAAGACAAAAAAGTGCACATTTTTGCAGCATATCGCCTAAGCCACAGTGCAAGAAGTTGTAATGCAAACACTGGATATTTTTGTTCTTTCAACTGATACTCTGAAAAAACTATCTCATTTTGTCGGTAACTAACGCACAGCAAAATGAAAATTCGAACACAGCAGCCCCTGGATCTTTCAGTCTACTTTCAAGGAAAAATATCGAAAAAAGTGCGAATTTTTAGTGGGAGGAAATGGAAAAAAAATGCAGTTGGTTGCAATATGCAAATAGAGAAATTATTAATATCCAACTGAATCCACGAAAACTAGCCAAATAATAAAGAAAGAACACGGAAATAAGTGCGTTTTTTCCACGACGAAATTGTGCAATTCGATTAAGTGGAGTGTTTAATAAGTGGACTATTCACTTCTCTTGCTATTCAAACAACCCTCTAGTTGTTTATGAGTTGAAGTACATTATTGAATTATAAAGAGAACATAAAGATGGCACCAGTTTTAAAAGCTGTTTGTAGCTGCGGGCGGCTGGCAATAATTAAATGCCACCGATGGTATACTTTTACTAAAGAAATTAAATTGGGCTATCATTGAATCGGACTTCAATCAGCTATCATATAAGGGCAATTGGCAGTATTATAATATACGATGCTTCTTGACTATTACGTACACCTCATCATTATGATCGAAACAACACTCGTGATTATCGATACATATTCCCGAATTGAATCCCACTAGGAAGTGATGCTATACGGATTCGAGATGATTGCATGAAGGAAGGACAAGAGGGAAGAAGGAATAAGTTAAACTAAACTTCGGTCAACTACTCTTAAAGGCAAACGAGATTGAAGCTGAAAGTACAAGTTCATAGAAGGATTAAATCGAATGCAAAATCCAGCTTGAAAACCTTCGAGAATCATACTCTCAAAATGTAGGAGTCAATTTCGGGAAAGAGGGAGAAGGGAATGAATTTTGAAGTCTTCCAGGGATGCAAAAATTTTTCAACGCTATCGAATAGCAAAGTACAATAGTTGGCACAAGAGATCCAAGTTGATTGTAATTTCTAACAAAATTGTCTATAGTCAAATGTGTGGTATATATATATATATATATATATATATATATATATATATATATATATATATTCAAATTGGTAATACTCAAANAAATGAGAAATGTGGGAAAAAATTCTTTTCGATAATGAGACACAAGAAAAATTATTCAAAAATAATTAGTTTGAGTGAATTTCTTGAAAAGTAATAAAAGATAATCATGCAATAACAATTATTAAGTAGAAATATATAACTGAAGGATATTATTGTTGGGGTGGATTAATGAGGAAGAAATTATAGAAAGATTAATCAGTGTATATCCTCTAGAAGATAACATAGAAAAATTATTATTGCAATCATTAGACATCGGATACCTGAAGTGCATCTGAAGGACTTTTATGGGTAAAATGAACGCAGCTTTCCATCTAGTAAACTTCACTGAATGATGGCGTCACTTATAATATATAGATCGATCCATCATTAGTTGAATTCTCTCTCAATCTCGTCGTCAGTGGTCGAAAATATTCTCAACGAGGTGAAACGATAGGATTTACTAGCGAGATGAACTAGCTTAACGAGTTGTTCTATAAGCAAACAATTAGTGAAAAAGATCTCTTCACTAACAAATCGAATGAGATAAATATGAAGTTTAACTCTTGCAAATATTCAATCCGCTATGGCAAAAAATTTCTGCTATTTTCTAATAATTTTATATTGCCAAATTATTTAAATTCATTACCAAATATGTAATTTTATGATAATTTCATAAGAAATTGAATTTATTATCGAATAGAAATCATTTAATCGAAAAATAATTTTTTTTTTGCTATTTTTTTTTCTCATGAAAAAATCTATTGCTTCAAGTTTAGTTCAGTAGTAAAACGAGAGTGAATTTCAACAAGGCGAAGAGATTTGGCAGTCATTGCGTCGTTATTCGACCAAATTCACTCACCATATCCAGTGCACATCACTGCATTGCACTTTTAGCTAAAATATGAGATATTCTAACATTTTATCGACTCATTTCTTTCCACATTTCAACATCTACTAATTTAGCTGTATATAAGTTGTAACTATATATAAGTTGCCTACATTATAGTTTATCTCACATACCGCTCCCTCCCTCCTCTAATCTTTCAGAATCTCATTTTCCAGCAATGCCATTGAGCGGAATCCCACCATACGCAATCAATTAATGATTTAGAATTGAACAAGTGTGCACTTATTCATCAGAGATATGCTCGGGATGTGACCTTATCCACAACAGAGTCAGTTGGTGATATTTTGGTGAAAACACAACCAAAAACTTGGTGATATATGTTTTTTGGCACTTCGGCCAATCGACTAGGCAGTTTTATAAGTTGTCATCAAAGACAAAGATAAACTCTCATCGAAATTGATATATCATTGCGAAGTATTAATTAGGAAGGTGAACGCCACAAACAGACACATAGACATGCATATACAATGAAACACAATGCAAACGCATAGATAAAAATGCATACTCATATTGCACCTAAATAATGGAAGTATATGAAATTGCAATCAATGGACTTAATAGATCATTTCATGGATAGTCGAAAGATAATTGAAAGAAACACTATCTTATTTGAAGAGAGGAATATTTATTGATATCCTCGAATTATCGATCAATAGTACGAGAAAATAGTCGATTATAATGACTTGAACAAGTAACATTTTTTAGCTCTGATTTCTGTAAATTACCTTCAAAAACACATCAGTGTTAAGCGGTTGAATGCGTTTATATGATGGATCATATGACACACCTTTGAAACGCCGTTAACATTCCTACATTCAGTCATTTAAAAAAAAAGCTAAGAAAATCTAATTCAGAGGTATTAAGTAATTTCGTGAGGAAAATTTGTAATTTTTTATAATTTCTTCTCATCTATTTTTGAATTTCAAAATTTTACTCTAAGCAAATATGATAGATTGCACCCGAAAATATAAAGCATATTGGTACTTCCATATTCTCTTAAAAAATATCTCGACGAGTGTTTTTTTTTCCACCTCTTTAACACTAGAAACGTTAGCGTCAACGAGCATCTGAGTGATGTCACATTTAAAAATCCCATACAACCAAATGAATACGATAGTTGCGATTCTATTGTTTGCTCTTTAAGAGAGATGCAATCGAAACATACAATAAATAGTACATTTATTGCAAGTATTAGTAATTATTTTGCTAACAAATATGAACTCTTTTATTGCAATCGAATCTGCTCAACATATATCTCTAGAATATCGATTATGCCATAATGCTATAAAAAATAAGTGAAAATAAATCCACTAAACAATGAATAATTGAGTAGTTTAGTTGGCAGTAATGCAACACAATCTAAATTTATGAAATATTTGAGTGGCGCAAGTGTCAGGTGCAAATCGATAAAATTAACAGCATTCGCATATTTTTATACGAGAACTAATGCACATTGATGAGAGCATTAAGTCATAAGAAATCAGAAAAAAAAACGAAGCCTGATTTCATCAATTTGTTGTAGGTATGATTTAATGACAGCCTCATCCGCTATAATATATAACCAATAACATTTTTTTTTGTTGCATATATACTGCTAAATCATTTGGTGATCCTGCTCAATGCATTAAAGAAACAATCTAGATGATATTAAGTTAATATTAAATTTTTATTGACAGATCTATCATTGATGGCAGATTATTCTTAATGATCTTTGCCTGCTATCAAATAAAGGAATTGTTTTTAGTGATTGCTCAGTTAATTAATTGTCTCGAAGAATCTAGATGGAAGCGGCATACCTTTTTTATAGAATTGCATATAGCAGCAATCTGCAAGAAATTGACCTAAAATGTATCTCTTATATTTAAAACTGAACCGTTGACGAAAACAATTTACTCATTGCGTACTCGGAAAAATATCAACAATATCAAGATTAATATAGAGGGAGTACTAATTCATACGAGAAAAAATTGCGAATTTTTGCAAAAAAAAAAATTTGTAAAATACAAATTTAAAATACGAATTTTTATGACGTCATAACAAAACGTTTAGCGAATATTATTTGGTTGAAGTTGTCATTCATTTATAGCCGATCGGAAACGCCGAATAGCAAGGGTTCAGTTTATTTTCTTCATGCATCATATGCAATGCGACGTTAGCTATACATAAACACTAATGAAACCGGAAGTTAGCATAAGCAAGCAGTGGAAAGAGTATGCATATTACTTCGTTTAACGCCTTGTAGATCAGCTAAATGAAAATGAATAACAAAAAACATCATATATAATAAACCTCCCTTCAATACAGACAAATAAAAAATTTGAATTTCACTAAGTGCTAACCGATTCTAGCCTATAATCCTCCATTAATTAGTAGTAGTACATCATGATAAAGGCTGCTGCTTCATTATGGATGATTACTACGAGTGAGGCGTACAAATCACTCAGAAAAAATTCAAATTCAAGCCTAAATATTTTTTAGTAGTAGCTTGAAACCTTATGCACATACGACACGATTTACTAAAGTGGCCTCATTTGAAGAATTCTCAACTATAACGAGCAATATGCATCGATTCAGCTATAATATTATAAATGCTCATAATTGTCACATGAAATAAATTCATTTCGAACAACAATATAAATATTATAAGGAAGTAACGATAATAAAAACAATATCAACAATAATAAACAATAAGGATACAGCTTGAAATCGCTCTTATTCTAATAGAAATTTTATTATTCATCTATTGTTTTATTGTTTCAAACAAACATAACTAACGATCTTGTTTAGTTTTCCCCTATATGTACCATCTTATTGATACTCATTTGATCTCGGTTGTCAATCGTTTTTTGCAGTTTCTTTTTTTTTTCTTTCTCTGATATGTCCAATTTTGAATTCAATTCCAGATTTGAAAATTTCTACAATATATGAAACAAAAAGTAATAAAAAAAATCAACATTTGAAATTAGTAAATATAACTAAAAGAACATTTAAAAAAAAGAATTAAGTAAAATTACATATGGTGTTCAGATGATGTTTGAATGAATTTCTTCGTTATAGATCGCTAAAGTCGATCAATCTGAATAATATAAAAAAGGTTGTGCAAATAATCATTCCAATAAATGTTTCAGCTATACAATAATCGGAATTCATTCAAATAATATAAACACAACTAGTCAAACAAGCAACCCTTTCAATGGAATACTCAATAAAGTTTTCTTTTTTAAAATCGCAATTTTTTTTAATTCTATTTTTTTTTCTCAAAATCTAAATTTTCGAAACAGATAGCTGGTAATAATGAAGTGATTAAATTTGAGGAAATTTGTTTATCTTTTTGCAATTATAAATTCCTTTTGAAGATGCATATCCAATTTAGAGATGAAGGAGTAGTGGAGTGATACTGATAAGTTGGTATCTTTACGATTTTTATTCAGTTAAGAAAGAAATCAAATGAATATGACACATTATTCATGAAATAAATGATGAATTTGCAATCTTAGAAAATATCCTTAAGAGTGCAATTGAATTACAGCGTGATCTCTGAATGCCTTCAAGCGTCTAAGTATATAAATATTTCTAAATGGTATCCGTATCCTAAACAGAGATGATATCCTAAATAGAATTAGCTCTTGAAAATTGTTACAGCTATAAGATTCATTGGTCACGAATTGTGAAATCCGCGGCTTTATACTTAAATCAACTCAAGATACCAACATCTCAATGAGTTTCAAGCTCCTATGTTTCCAATGCCCTTGTCTTCCATCCCCTCTCCTACCCCCTCCCCCCTCCCCCATCTACCACTTCGTTCAGATCAAGTCTCTAACTTCTTAGAGGTGCACCTATTGGCAAAAAAATTCTATTGTTAGTTACAAAAAAAAACTGTACCATACCAGCCTACCTATTAGGCTGCTCGAAAACTATTTTTATTATAAGGAAAGGTGTGCCTCGTCATGCAATGAGCGAAACGAATAATGAACAGGTTTTTAATGCAATTGCTACGGTAGAATTCGTATCGCCGCAATTATCACTACTGTGAAATGAAATTGCAATTAAAACCCTCTGGATGCAAAAAAAAAATATTTGGGTCCATATGGCCAATTTGTTGCAAATAAAAAAAATGAGTTTCAATGAGAAATTTTTGCAAATCGATAAATGAAGCGATTTTTTTTAAAGATCCCTCCTCAACTTTCGCATCATTTATTTATTTATTTTTTTCAGATGAATTGCAATTTTCGCATCACAAATTACTTATAAGATAATCATTTAAATATCGTTTGCAATCTAGTGATGCGCTTTTAAAAATTCCTATCCTTTTGCATTAGATTGGATGAATATGTGAGTGGTAGCATTCGAATGTTCAGCACATAACAAAAAATATTTGCTATGAATATATAGAAGACGTAAAGCTATCCACAATTTCGCAAATGATGATGAACTATTTACACAGTATGATTATAACTGCACAGTGCTTTCTTAAATTTTTTTTCCATTTTTGTATCATTTCGTATACAATTATGGAATGGATTTTCAGTTTGATAACTTTTTTTTCAAAATTTTCTTAATGGCAATTATATCAAATGAGCCTATAAATATGCATGGAAATAGTCCAAAAAGTATTCGTGATGATGGCCTACTTACTAATCATTAAATTTATGTTACGATCATAAGAAAATAAAAAAATAAGAAGAAAAATAAAATAAAGTAAGAAGAAAAATAAAATAACGCTTTATTACAGAGAATATCTACAAAATTGCAGTTGGAAAAGGAGAATAGGAGAATAAGTATTGGGCTAAGTGAAAAAAAGGTAACATTTACTGGCAATAATTGAAAAAATCGAAAAAAAACCCTTTAAAATTTGAGAAATAAACTTAAAATAAAAACATGCATTAACGCAGATGGTCCTATTCGAATTCACTAATGAATGAGCATTTCGCATTGAACAGCTGTGTACTCTAAAAATGGAAAGAATAAAAAAAGAGTATAGAAACTGCCAATCCTAATTATATAAAATGTAAAACTATCTAAACTGGATAACTGAGTAACTTTTGGGTAAGTCCTGATAAAATCATCTCGATGATATATATGGAAAACAATAAAAACATCATCAGCTCGATTAGATATTTCATAAATGTTTTCATAAAATTCTTTATTATCCAAATGAATTATCCTATTGCCGCAGATTTTTTCGAGTGATAGAAAAATATTTATTCAGGATTTTTTCTTCTTCCCATCCCTAAGGATGTTCTTGAGCTTATCGCTGAAGAAGGTAGTGAATGGGGATCGAGTGGAGGCTTTTCGAAAAAAGCCTCAACGTTTAGACCAACTTATTCATGCTGACTATTTGGGCCGCTGTTTTCAAATAAAATATCAACTATAGAAAATCAGGTTTGGGTTACTACTGGCTCAATCAAAGTTTTGACACAACAGCCGCAAAAATTGTAAAGAAAAAATTGTACTGGTCAACAAAGTCAGGAAGATTTAAGATAGGAACTCAATGAAACAAACTGTAATTATTACACTGAAAAATATTCACATTTCTAAATTAGAGAGTAATACAGTATGTGAATAGAGAAAATATTCGATTTGCATAAAAATTTCAAGAATTTCGCAATATACTGCTAAAATATATGAAGAAACACATTGACAGAATTGCGACAATATGTGTTTTTTTTTGCATTCTTATTTTTTGACCAATCAGCTTTATGAGTTATGAATAGACGTCATATACGAAGAAAAGCATACTTCTTTTTTTAATTAGGCAAACTGCTGTCTACGTAGAAATGCTTTTTCTTTGCAACTCTATTCTAGTGCTTAATGTGTTGAAATTTTTTGTCGCTTTTTATTTGTGCTTAAAGATCGTTTTCGAGTTGATGGATCAACTTGAAGCATAGTGTAGGAGATTGATCTAAGGTTACATCTATCAAGTTTCGTAACCCTAGCTTCAATTCCTCTTGAAATAAAACTACTGAAAAGACGTAAAGATGCATGTACGCACATACAAACATTATATATATATATATATATATATATATTAAAGGTGTTATACGCCCAATTTTATGAGTGGGATGTATTTCATTTCGCATTAAATATATAAATTAATTCAATTTGAGTTTCACTTAATCGAAAAACATAAGCAACAAATAATTACGATGGGAAAAAAATATGTTGGAATAATATAAAGTATGATAGGAGAGAAGCAATAATGCGAACAAATGAGCATATGAAATGCTTCAAAGGTTCGCCTTTTCAGAGGCATATGAAACCTGCGTCAAGTCCATAGAAGATGTTAATTCAGTCTTGCATCGTTTCAATGAAGGCGGTACATAACGAGGTGGATGGATTGGGGCGTGGCTAAACAGCACAATCTTCATGAAATACACTTTTGCATTCGTTGCTGTATTGTTGAGTAATTGCGTGCATGTCACATGCATGTAAATCCTCTTGAAGTCAACTTTTTTTCCACTCGAGGCTTTAGCATAACAATGTTCGATCTAGGCATGCCGAATTGATTATTATAAGAGACCATCGTTATCTTGTATAGTTTTGTCCTTCAAACCACTTATGAGAATCAATAGTACCCTTTCAATTTAATGCATTACATCTAATCAGTATCCATTCAATTACAACGATCCCTCCATTCGACTACCATATGATCGAATTTCTGCTGATGTGATGTTTGGCATCAATTTGGCACAAATTTTACCACCAATAAACTTTTAATAAATTAAAGAGAATATTTGCAAAACCTCTATATGCAATTCATCTATGAGCATTGATAGATATATATTCATCAATTCACAGCATTCCGAGCAAAACATTTATGCATAAATAAATATCACTACTTAGAAATATTTATGAACATTAATATTTGCAAATATTAATAGATATCAACATTTGTAAAAATTTATAGAAATCAATATTAAATCAACTAGTTAATTGATCGTTTTAGGACCATTATGTACTCAAATATATTATCGTAGGCTAAATAATACACTAAATAAGCGCATAAATCATTTCTAGTAATCTTAGAGTACGAAAATAACGAAAGAGATTTTTTTAATTAGTCAAAAATTTATCGGAAAGCAAAATTTGCATAAGCTAAGTGTGGTAGTCGAAGTTTAAGAAATAGTTGTCTGTTGAATTACTGAAGGCTTATTTTTGACAGCTAACAAAGTGCGATACAGCTAGACCATAAAGAAACGGAGACCATAAAGAGAGAAAACAGAATCCATAAAGAATTCAAAACGGAGATTATAAAGACTGAGAAGCGAGAGATACTCTTTAGTTTTTGTAGCACTCTGTATAGAAGTAAACTTTAGATATGCTTTAGCGATCAAGTTCGATTATCGAGTAAATGATTCTCTATCATATAACAAATGATGAAAAAAAAAGTTGAAAAGAAAATTTTTCGAAAAACTAATCACGCAAATTATTCGCTATTTCAATGTTTCAATATGATCGCTCTTATGATTTGCGCCTAATTAAACTCGAAAAATCGATAACCGTATACGATTTTCATGCATTAAATCTTTGCTCTATTCATTAAACAAATACACAAGATTGCAAGAGAAATTATCGGCACGATACACGCTTTTTTTTTGCATTCCACTACTCCATCCAATTTTCATGAATTGCCAATAAATAGCAAAATACTGCAATAATATAGTAATATCTAAATTAATGCAAACTCTTATGCAAATCTTATGCAAAAAATATCAATGCAAAATTGTGTAGAATCTCACGAAAATGCATTCATTATAGCAAAGTCTCAATAAATAAATAGTGCATAGATTATTCGACCTATTGAATAGTTTGAAGACGGCAATCAATGATTCTAAAGTCACGAAGTTAGATGGGGCATTATTATTTCCACAAAAAGCATTTTCTATCGATTATCACAGATATTAATAATTACTATCTATAGAAAGAAATTTTCACATTCACCTACCAACTATCATATAAGTTAATAGAAAATTTTTTCAAAATCTTTATATCAACTATTCAATTTTACAATGGAAAAGTCACACAAAAAAAGTCAAAATCTCTAGAAGATTTTGTACCGGCCATTAGAGACATAAAAATATGAAGACATAGCCTGCATATTGCATATTCCACCCTTCGTTAGTAATTTATGAAAGCGGTTGATCACTTGAATTTGCAATTGCAATTGCAAAAGCTTTGCAAATGTAAATTTACAATGCAGCAAGTATATAATATCAACTCAACTAGCAAGTTTCTTCACTTATTTTTCAATCCAGTTGATGTTCAATGAACAATCAGTTTACTGCGAAAATTTTCTTAAATTTTCAATACTTCTAAACGTTTCTAATTCTCTCGAAAGGTGATTGCTGGATTCGAACGACCTTATGTTAGCTAAACGTATAGCGTAGATTTTACCGATAAAATTTGATGATTTACCTTTAGTGGTTAGTGAATTGAAACGATCGAATCAACAGACAGACATACATACAAAAATGCAAATATGACGTCATTATGATGTATTTTGCAAATGCAATTCAACAAAAACACATCACAAATGTTAAGCTGGGTTAAGCTACTCAAATTTATTCAGAACAACGAACTTTTATATGGATAAGAGAGGATGGAAACAGCAGTTGAATATTTGATGCACAATGATTGAAATAGGATGCGATCATTCAAGCTTTCTAAGTGACAGCTGCTTCTTATATAGTATCATACTGTGCAAATGCACAAAGATGATAATGAATGTCTGCAATCAGCAATAAGGAAATCAAGCATTATTCCCTCAACAACGGCTATTCATCGAAATCGCTTTGTTCACTCATAGTGACATATATCACATGAATCAATCAAATCATATAATGCATCCATAATTTCGAAGCATTTAGCTGTACAATCTTATAGCCAGTCGTCTGTCACATTCCACAATGAAATGAAGTAATCACTAATGAACGAGTCACTAAACTAAAAAAAAAACCGCTCAATAAACTTTTTAATATTCGATAATCGTTGAATGCACTTTCTGCCTTTAGATCACAACACAGTTGACCATAAAAAACCGGAAGTTAGCGCATGTGAAACTTACATTCCTTACTATACTCTATTCCAACCATCATATAAAAATATGCAGCAAATCTATGCTTATAGAGTACAAATAATTTTATTCAGTCTAATTGAATTGACAAATGAAATTTTCCAAGGAAATGTTTTACTCACAATATCAGATCACATTTTCGCCTATACTAAGTGAGCAACAAATGCAAAATATTGAGAATTGATCAGTTGAATGATAAGAGAATTACGAACTCGGTGGATATTAAATATGATTTTCTTATATTTGATTGAAATATAACACATCGAAAAACAAATTGAGTTCACAAGTAGTTTTCAGAGATAATTAAATGATACGTCTCTTATATTGATCATTTTTCAATGTTACAACCTTATGACTAATAGCGGCCGGAATTTTGAACGTACCAAAAAAAAATTTATATTTCTTTTGGCTCTGTTTATTTTCTCATTCCTTCACAAATAATTTCTTCTCAAATATGCTTATGGGAATATCATTGTGGCAACTCTATGGATCAAAGCATCTGCTTATCTCTGAAAGGTTTTTGAAAGTTCATGTTAAGCAATCCTAATCTTTTTTTCTTGTACTTCAAAATTGAAGAGAATTAAGAATGTTAGTTGCATGGTTAGCTGATGATGCAATTGATGCATTATTCGGCAGCAGAATGCAATAGTTGCATAATGCAAAAGATGCATAATGCAAATAAGAGCATAATGACCAACTACTCAAAAAAGTGTCGTTGAGGCATACATTATGAAACATTGTTAGAAATGATTTGCGTGCATTGAAGTACGACAAAAAAAAATCTGTGAAAGCATTGAGGACGGACGTAACTAATGCAAACAAAGACACTTTGAAGGATGCTCAAAACGTCTTCCGGCAAAAACGGCATTCCATCTGAGCTGAAATTTCGCGCATTAAAGACTCCCACACATGCTTGTCAATGGAAACCTCTGTTGCAGAAAAAAGGCGTGAAAACAAATAGGACTAGCATTGGGAAATACAACTGAAATATAACTAGACGCGTATGAACTCAAGGATTTAACAAAGAGATTGAAACGAGGAAGAAGAGATTGTGGAGAAAATAGAAGTATGGAAGGAGGACAACGCACATATGTAATTATCACAATGCTTGTTTTTTAAGCAACGCATAAAGACATTCGCATGCCATTGTGGAATGTGGTATAATAGAATTCAATTTAACGGACAAATAAAGCTCAACTATAATAGTTGTTATCCTTATGAGCGTTTATTAAATTACTACAATTCGGAGGACAAAAATTAAAAATCCGAAGAACGATATGTGCAAATAAAATTGCATTTGAAAATTTTTATTGCAGTTGCATTTGTAAGTGCAATAAAATTGCATTAAAAAAAACAAGTAATTCGTTTCATTGTTTTAAATATAATCTAGAGATGAAATGATTGATTGCAATAAATGCAAATCATAGAGGATGGAATTTGCTTTAAAATCGCTATTTGCTAAAGGCAAATAGCTATTGGCTGAGGTATGCGTCGTCACAATTCCATATGAAATAGCAAATCTTTTAGGATTGTTTGATATATTTTTGAAAGTATTTTTGATGGCAAGCAATTCGATAAGATAAAATGCACAAATATTTTTGCATCATAAAAGTTTTTTTTTTTCAGCTGAACTCTGCAATAATTGTGAGAACCGCATCGAAATCATTCTATTTCCATTAAGAAGATGCAATCACTCAATCGCGCATATGACATTATCTACATTTGAGCACTTAGAGCTTTAAATACTTAAAAAGCATAGAGTATTCACATGTTTCAGAGAGTTTCATCGATTTATGAATATTTATTTTGGAATATAATCTTCTTCCATTGTCTTTTCTCGCTCCATACTATGTTTGTTCAAAGCCATTTTGCACTTCCGTTATATTTGAAACATCTAGTTGAAAATAGCGTCAGAGTTTTTAAGTTGAAATTAGTGAATTATTTGTTGTTCGTTAATTATTAGTGCATAAAAGTTGGGAATTGATTCAATATGAAGATATAAAGAACACTGGAAGTAATGAATATAACATAAATTGCATATTTGAATGCTAAAATTCGTTGGCATCATCGCATATTTTCTAACTGATCAACTTGTTATAAGACATCGATATCGAGAATATAATTTCTAAAGATCGACATTCAATTTATGACACCTAAGTAATATAGCTGATGCAATAGAAAGGAAATGCAATAGGTAATGCTTGGAACATATTGTAGATGTTTTTTAATTTGATTCGCCATTCATCTTTACAAAATTCATAAATCTCTATAATGACGAAAATTAAAATTCGTTGCAATTTTGATAAAACATATAAAATTTAGATGAATTTTCGATGGTTTATATCATATAAACTCATAGTAATAGTTGCTTCTTTCACAATGTTTACTAAGTAATTACAAGAGTTCATAGATTAGAGTCTAATAAAGGTAGCAAATTTTTGGGAAGTGGGATTAAATAAATATAAAAGCAATCATTTTCGATATGAAGCAATTGCTTCAACATACCACTAGTCACGCACATAGTGTTATCACCATCGCATCCTATTAATAATATTCCCCATCAAAAAAAGAAAAAAGAAAAATCAACTTGAACAAATACATCCATAAGAACAAATACGTCTCTAAACGTACAATTCATACGATCGATATTTGATGTTCAAATTTATGAAATAGGTGAATTTTTGCAATTATGCATAAATTACAAATTTAAGCACAGTTGCAAATTTTTGCAAATATTTTATTGATATGCAAATTTCAATAAATTTTATTCTACAAATTTGTAAATGTAGTTCAAATTTGAACTGAAATAGGTGAATCATAAAGGAATGCCTTCAAAATTTTTGCATATTTTTGGAATAGTATGAACAATACTACCTCAGTTCGATAACCGCAATAGATGAGTTATTTTTACAGTAAAAGGTGAAGAGTCGAAATTTGAATATTTCGAATATTTGATCTCTTTGATAAATCACCTATAAAGTATTGATCCAACGGTTCGGTGAACGAAACAAATAAATGAATGGCATAGCAGTTAGTGTCTTCCAGAAATCAGTGTTAGCAAATTTGATTGATGTGTAGATTCACTCAAGAAGAAGTTGTACACACTTCAGTTAGATGCTCATCGACGCGATAAAGCCAATCAATATGTTGACATGTCACTAATTTCATCGAACACTCATCTCGAACTTGACATACGTTAAGCTCGAGTTGTTTTGATCCACTAAATTCAGAGATCTATATTAGCAATATTGGCATAACTAACCACAACGAAAGAGAACTCAAGTGTTCTCAAGCTAATAAACCACTAGTGACTTGAAAATATCCTATTTTTCAAAAAATCTTTAATTTCCCCGAAAAATTTTCTCTCTCCAAAAATTCTTACATTAGCAAAATATCATTGAAGAATTCCACATAGAAATATTACATGGTAAATAGAGCAACGAATGGAATAAATATGCATAATGTTGAAAATTTTTTGCAACAGCTTGTCCATTCAGCACAATTTCATAGAAAATTTTCACCATTTTTCTAAAGACCCATGGAAAAATGGAAAAAAGAAACGTTAAAACTTAAGGTTATAGAGTGAAAAAAAATTGTTGCAGCATGTATTATTAAGCCATCAAAGATTTTTTTTTTTTTTCCCTTAAAATTTTTAGTTTCCTGAATTTCTTGCTCGTATATATAGAATTCAACAATGATAAAAACAACTAGATGGGATCACTCTTATCTTATGTAAATCGCTACTTCAGTGCCAATAACAAAGAGGATAAGCCTGCAGTCTAATAAATAAGTATCATTCACTATTTCGATAAGCAGATAAAATGCAAGAATTTCTAAAATCTCTCGGGTAATTGAATCTATAATATTTCTTTCAAAAAAAAAATCAGATCTTTTCCGGATTTTCTCAACAGAAATCATTCAATGCTTAATTTCTTTCAGTACTTCTAGCTCAATGATCGCTTTCTCTCTCTCTCTCTCTCTCATATACGCCAATAATTTTATATACATTTCAAGTAATTTAATCAATAAATTTCTTTGATCGTCGATTCGTTCGATTGAAATAATTTGAAGTTCAAATAATTAAATGAAGCCTAATTAACGGAATTTCAACGCCATAAACAAAAGAATATCCGCTTATAATATTGGAGACAAATGCTGAGCATATATAAAGTTCCCATTTTGTGTTAAATAATGATGGAAATAATTTTTTGAATGAATTTAATCTATTTTAACAAAAAATCCAATTGCGGGAGATGGCTTTCGCCCGCGGCAACTACCCCGCGCCCTCTGCCGGGTATTCTGGGAAATTAATTCTCTCGCATAGTTCTCAAAGGGCGAAAAGCTCCCTCGCCTTGCGCTTGTATGACTCATTATATCGCACGGCAGTGGGCCCTTCAAAACACTAGACTTTGTGGCATACGTGTGTGTGTGCGTCTGTATGTGTGTGTGTGTGTGTGTGTGTGTGTGTGTGTGTGTGTGTGTGCGTGCGTGGGTGTATGTGTGTGTGTTTACGCCATTCAAGGTGTCGTCATCTATAGCATTACTACATAACAACTTAATCAAGAGATCTCTGTAATCAAGAGGTCTCTCTAGGCGTTGACTCGTTCGATTAAATAATCGAAGTTCATATAATTAAGGAAGAATCGAATTATTTCATCCTCGTAAACACAAAAAAAAAAATTAACTACCCACGTATCATTTACCTCCTCTTGGTGTGTGGAAACAATCGTTAATGACGTCGTGACGTAACACTGTCGGATATTCTCAATGATAATATATCATAGATTAAACTACGAGTGACTCTATGTGAAATCTCTTGCTTTAGCAAAGACGGCTTAAACATGAAGTACGGTGACCACTAAATCAGTGCTCGAGGATGTGAACACTTATTTCAGCAGGCTTATGATTATGTTTCAATTGGCGATCATATCACCAAAGTTAAATACGCAAAAATTGGGCAACAATTAAACCTTATAGGTGATCGAAATGCAATATGTCTGTATGTGATTCTTTGATTAAATATTACTGCTGAAGCATTCATTTGCATATTGCAATTGTAAAAGAGCTACATGAGAAAAAATCGAAAAGAAATATCAACTCTATAACAATAAACAACAAGCGTAAATACTGCAACATATAAAGAAATAGTTTAAGCTTATACTTTTATGTGAAAATGATTTCTTGAAATTTTCATAGAATATAGCTAATTTCAATATTTTGTTGAAAAATTTTCAGTTAGTATTCTTTGAGATCTACTGAACACTAAAAAACCCCTCAAGAATATGTAGTGAATGCAGAATAAGTTTACGCTAATGAAATGCGGTTTGTTAACTCATTGTTTCCGGTCAGAAACTTCTTTTTTCGCTCCAGAGCTTTTTTTTCTTTCAGAAATCGGCATAATTCAATATGATTGGTCAGTTACGCATCTAAATAATGATGAAAGAGTGAGCAGTGGAAACGTTCATAGAATATTAATGTCAAAATAGAATTGCACATCATCTTTATAGCGTTCAATTTCTATCGATAAATATTCACCCAACATCATCAACATTACTAAATTCATAGCTTATTTATGTATACGTAAATCGATGAATATATGATCCACCTTACTCACATCCACTAGAAAGGTATGGCTTCACAATGCGCTTAGCAAGAGTTTATAGGGTAAAGAAAATTGGAAGACCGACATGCTAGAAGAGGCTAGAAGGGGTGATGGGGAGAAGAGATTGGTACTGCTGAACAAGATGACAGTTTTAATTTACATAGCAACAGGCAAACGGACAAACGATGCGATAATTACAAAGACCACCTTCTATGTTTAGAAAACATCCGTTCGATTTGTTGGCGTTTTGTGTGGAATGCGCAGTCATATGTGAATGCAATTTCATTCCGATCGTTTTGTCCTTATACAGAAATGATATGGGTCACAAACAGTAGCTCAGCATAGCGTATTATCATTTTGCATATCTTCCCAAACTTATGAGTATTATAAAATCTCCCATAGTGCAATTTTTCTGCATTAAAACATTTCTTTCAGAAAATTTTTCAAATCATTTCTACTCGACAATTTTCTTTTTCTATTATATAGCAATAAAATTGAAGACGGAACGGAATAGGATTGAATAAAATGAAATAGGATAGAGTAGGATGGAATATTATGGAATGTGATGGGAATAATATAAAATTCCAGAAAATTAAAACAATCGACAGGTGTTATTGTTGTGAATTGTTTCATTTTAGTGAACTATGTATAATTCATTTTACTGGTTATTAATCGTATGAGCTTATTATCACTACCATATGCAACTTAAAAGGACAGAATTGTATTCGACTTAAGCTAGCACATGTTTATGAATATATTAGCAAATTCAACTCAGTTATGTTTTAAAAAATGTTCGAAGTATAAAGAAAATATTGCATAATGGAGCAAACGGGTGTCAATAACACTGCAATCCAAAAGGAGCAAAAAAAGAAGGTTTACATGCACTTGTTTTACTCCGTAGATGTTCTTAAAAAATATTAATGATGCGAAAAGCATAGGTTTGAAAAACTTGCACTCGATTGAGAATCAAACAAACATAACATTGTCATGATTACTACCAGGTGGAATCCTAGAGGTGAAATCGTAAAGGCAAAAAAGAAAAAAAAATTAATAATAGTGTTGACATGTGACTGAAATTTGCGAGTGATATGATATTATGAGACGATACTTAATTATATCTTTTTCCACATTTGAAGATTCTCAATGATCTCCACTCCAAATGGGAATTCATTAATGTTCAAAATAAACAACAAAAACCAATTACTGCAAAGCAAAAACAACCACACACATTCGACAGAAATAATTATCATCTTCAATGTTGTTCCACACAGTAATTAGTAGGATCACATGGCTTACCAAATTAACATACGCCAAATTTTTTTATATTCTTAGATTGATACTCTCAAAAAATATGTGGAAATAATTAAATTCTATAAGCAAATGCTGAGACCTCAATGAATTAGCATCAGAATCGATGAGTGAAAATCATCTACAAATAAGATTGGAAACAACAAAAAACAATCGATGAAACGAAAAATTGCAATAAATGTCATACGAATGTCACGCAATACAGCTGATGAATGTCAGTGATATATGCTGCAAGTACAAGTCAAGTTTGACATCTTAAATCATCTAAAAATAACACCGTTATACCCACAAAATCACTTACGATGTTCACTCTCTTTAGTGCACCCTAACAACACTCCTAATCTATAAGTCATATGTTTTGAATGAGTTGAACATTTTGCGCATATGACGTCACTGCTATTAGATTGACGAGCTGCACTTGTCGATGTAGATGTAGACGCATTTTGTACACATGCGTAATCCTATAAAATTTATGCACTTTACTGGGGCGGATTATATATAGCTTTTCCCGTATCCGAATTTACCTCGGCATATTTTGCCAATTTTTCCGGGCTAATTCAATGATCTAAAATTTTCCCGAAGCTTGAGATTTGCTATTTTTGATGAACTTTTACTTGATGTCTATGGTCCAGTGATTTGGATGCACTGCGTTAAGTATAACAGCTTGTGATGAAGCTGTAAGATAAAGCATGAGGTAGTAAGCAGTACGCTTCAAGCATGGAACGATAAACACTAGGCTACAGAACCGAGCATGAAGCGTCGAACAATGGGTTGTAAGTTGGCATGCGACAAGTTTGGAGTTGAAGTGGCGCTGAGATATAAGGTTGTGATGTGAGTAAGGGCGTGATTTCATTCCAAAATTTGTGCAGGGGACAGAGAAAATGAATGAGCATCAGTTCTGTTCGGAATGAGAAAGTTTTATCTCAAATTTGTGCTTCATTTCATTTTTCCCGTTCAGATTTCCGACTTTCAGGAAGGAGGACTTCTATATGCGATTTTAAACGCGTAAAATTTGACAAGAAGAGTCTTTCGCACATCATCTTTATTTCCACTACGCCTTTGGATGTGAGTTGGTGATTTGTGAGGCAGTGGGCAGTGCATCGCATGAGGTTTAGGAAATTAAACAGATGATTTTTCCAGCATCTGTGGCCTGGTAAACTCTTTGCTGGAAAAGAAAACAGCAGCTAAGAATACCTCGGAGGATGTATTTCTGAGGATGAGATGACAAGTTCGTTGAGAAAGGCCGGAAAAGGGCAAAGTGCAAAAGCTCACAATATCAGATATGCGTGGAAAAATTTGCTAAAAACAAGGCTTGGCCACATACTTCCTTCGGAAAAACTCAAGATGCGCCTGGATTGAAGCAGGCCTCGCCCGCTTCAAGAAACTGGCGTGCTTGGTTCGATGCTTAAAGAAAAAAGCATGACATTTTGTAGATTGCACCTCTCAAGGCACATGAGCGTCTGCGAGAAGCCTATAGAGGGAATACTAACTATCCGGGAAACCTTCTCTGGATAAGTGGGGTTTTTTAATACTGACAGTTCATCTTTTCCATAGACCAGCGCAGATGTTGGCTTGAATCATCTGGCGACAAGAAATCTGAACCATAAGCCCTTGCAAGCAATCAAGCAATGCTGTTTGAAAAATTTTCAAACATTTGGCTGCATATTTTGCTCAAAACAATATGATGGGATTGGTGCAGTCAACGTGAAAAACGCAGCATTTTCGAAAATAGTGGGGCCTAGACTTTTCAAAATGCTTAAATTCATTGGGACGCAATTTTTTTTACCTGACTCGTTTATTGCGTTCCGTTGCGCTCACATAAAAGTGCAGGAAATAGGCAATTTTTGGAAAGATACGATGCCCTCATACCATTGCGCTGGAATGGAATTTCTTCGATAGAGCAGCTGCCACCAAAGTCAACATGGTGTGATTGTACGAGGCACGATGACGTGCATGGCTCGATGCTACTGCTATGGGATTTTCAAAAATTGCTTGCTAATAAACATGGTTTACTTCGAGGATGATGCAAAAAATAACTGTGATAATGGTGCACTGTTGTCGAATAAGAAAGCAACAATGATGCGGAATCTAGGTAAGGAGGGTGCCAAAACTGCGAAGCTCACTTTTTTTGGCATAAGAATAACATAAAGTGAAGAATACGAAAATAATATAAAGTAAGATGCGAGACTATAGGCGAAATCCGAAATTGCAGGCGAAATGCAAAGCTCTGGAAGATGGCAACTCGAAATATTATTTCAGAATTTTGCCTATACTTTATCACTGCGAAGAAGAGTGCAGCTTATGAATTTTTGAGGTAGCAGGAGATAATATAGCGCAGTCTAAGAATTTTTTTTAATATAAAGTAAGATGCGAGACTATAGGCGAAATCCGAAATTGCAGGCGAAATGCAAAGCTCTGGAAGATGGCAACTCGAAATATTATTTCAGAATTTTGCCTATACTTTATCACTGCGAAGAAGAGTGCAGCTTATGAATTTTTGAGGTAGCAGGAGATAATATAGCGCAGTCTAAGAATTTTTTTTTGATAATAAAGTGTGCCATAATTAAATTCATGAATGTTTGGACTCGGTAAGCTATATTACAGTTAGAAATGTTTCTAATTGTTTCTAATTCTATCAAACTATGATGCATTGTTTTATTATATATGGATGAATTTATTTGCATATATTTTGAAAAACACAACTACTTTCCTAGCGAACAGCACTTTTGCGAAGCCGAACATATGGAGCACCAGCACAGGGAGAAGAGAGGATAGGACAGCATCTTGTGTTGCCCCGACAGTATGCTTCCTTAATTTAATGGGTGGCAAATTATTTTGTTTTTTTCCGTTTACTCTAAATATTTAGACGTGTTTCCATTTTTTTCGAAGTATGTTTTCCATTAGCTGAAAAAAAATATTTGTGATTTGACGATGTTGTAAGCATTCTCGATATCGCATTCAATGAACTTTTCCTCTATGAGATTTATTTGGTCGATGATTTCGATCAAATGAATCTATGTGTTTTGAGGGGTTCCCATGAACTATACTGATGAAAACGTGACATTTTTAACTAGAGAAAGAAATATGAAATTATGCGCAAACACAAAAGTTCAAAGAATTTCGACATACAAAACAAGTGCAATAGAAGTCTCTAATTTCACGCATTTGCCACGACAGTTATCATTGCGTTTGTATATGATTTTTGCATTTGCAAAGTTTCCTTCCTCGGGATGTTCTTCAATTGCAATGATTCAGTTGCAAGAGGTGGGTAAACTTATGGCACGACCTGATTTTTTCTCAATTTCAACGTTTTGTTTCTAATTCTATCAACGCTAGTTGTATCAGTTGACTACATATGGGCGAATTTCTCTATAAAATATCAATACTGAGCTCATCCAACTCCAACCTATCCTCCTTCTTTTTTTATTTTCTGATTATATCTATAACATTTAGGTGTCCTCTTTTGCAATAAATCGTTATTGCTTCTCTACTAACATCTATGCGTCACATTTCCCCTCTCTAATAAAAGCATAATGCTGAAACACAATGCTTGACGGAGTTTTCTCATATTTTTGCGACTCTATAGAGAACTTTTTTTTTTTCTTCAGATTATGAACGCAAAAGACTCGCTTTTCTAACAACCATCATCGCCTCATTTGTTCTCTTTGATTATCTACAATATTTTAATTAGCCTAATTATGTTTTCATTCGTAAATTAAATTTTATATTCATTATCGCATAGAAACAATTCAACCAGTTTGTATAGTTTTACTACTGCCATTAGCTTTTACGTTGCATTAGTGAGTGATCACTTATCACATATATTCGGTTGTTGAACTTTAATAGCTGATTATATGCAACTACGATTTGCAGATGGATTTTTCTACTGTCGAATGCACATGCTTGCAAAAAAAAAAAATCACTGAGATGAAATAAGTTGAGTTTTGGTGCATTTTTGGAGGGATAAAATTGTCGAAAATTTGTGAAATTCACAAATTCACCTCAATGAAATATCCTCTAATGGGAAGAAGAATGGAGGGAGAGGGGAGGCTGTGGAGTGGAAAAAATTTGCGTTTGAAAATTTAGTCTTTTTTTTGGCAAATCTAAAAATTCAAATTGAAAAACTCTCGAAAGATAGCACCAAAGAGTGAATTGTAATAAAATGAGTACCATAAAAGTGGACAATTGCGGAAAACAAATAGCGATTGGAGTCGAATAAAAATGTCACTTTTACTCAGATATCCCATCAGAAAGAGCGCAATATGCGCAATATTAGTAAGGCTCTCGATGTTGCTGAAGTCCTTCAATCACGCTAAATTCTGAAAAAAAGTGAGTGGTACTATAATAAAGTTACTCATACAGTCTCGGAGTATCTGCGGCTACTAGCAAAACGCTTCAAAGAGAACACTCTCTATTCTTGAGCAGGCCACGATATCTGAATGTACTGTTTTAAGTTTAGATAGTACTACAGGAATGTGGAATGTGTAAGGTAACAAGTTAAAGACACCTCAAGTATTGAGCAAAACCTCTCAATGAGCTGTTATTTATCATCAGACCATGAGCTATTAAGATATTTCTTGTTCCTAACTAAAAAAAAAGATGTTGTATAAAGAAAAACAAAAGAAAAGAAAAAGAAGGTAACGAAAAAAATTTGATGAAAAGCGAGGGAAAGAGAAAAACATATCACAAAAATCAAGGGAAAAGATAGCAAGAAACAGCTGAGAGAACTCGGTCACCTCCTCTGCGCACCATTCAAACACTAATATCTACAGTACTACACTTGCTGGCTGGCTATAAGCTCCCGGATAAAATGCGATACGACTGTTGTTTTCGCTTCATTTTTCTCGTAATACGTCACAAAGGCGGCCTATCTAATCCGCTGTCTAGTCAAGACTATGCATGGCGTTATTGGCTTTTTTGCTGAAATGGACCGAAGCATATTTATGTGGATGAAGTTTCCCAAGTGAAAGTTGGAGATGCTTGATCGCCCTCAACCAAATTCGTAGCGGAGTCACACAAGTGAGCATCTTCGCCTTTTTATATGTTAGAGATGCTTGAATTTGAGTAATATCAAAATTTTTTGCTAGTAACCTCAAAATTTATCGAAAACTGCACAATTCCTACCTACGACTTCGGTATTCTGCAAAGGGACCTTGATACGTTCGCCAATCGATAAAAATATTGGCAATTAAGTGTTTCTTATGAAAACGTCATGTGATTCATATCATTTTCTGATATGAGGGCTGTAGTATCCCACGTTGCTGGAAAGTCGTCAAAAATAGCGATCCGCATTCTTCGCGCTTTCCAACGCCAATATCTTAAGTTTTTTGGAAAGATTTTTATTGTTTACTGCTGACCTATTTTAGAATATCCTACCCATCCATGATCTCTTTATCTAATTTCTGATATCAGATTATTAAACAGTGTCCAGAAACGATTCGCCAGGAATGCTTTTTTCAAAGTCTATCATAGTCTATACCAATCAAATAACACTACCGACTTCGAAATTTGTAATTCTAGAATCGCTGGAATATTATAAGCTCAAGTTTAAGTTGATGCTTTGTTACAAAATTGTACCAGCCTTTATGACATTCGGCTGTCAGAAATATTTCAGTTCTCAAAGTCTATCATAGTCTATACCAATCAAATAACACTACCGACTTCGAAATTTGTAATTCTAGAATCGCTGGAATATTATAAGCTCAAGTTTAAGTTGATGCTTTGTTACAAAATTGTACCAGCCTTTATGACATTCGGCTGTCAGAAATATTTCAGTTCACCCCTCTCCTCAAGTCGACGTGAGCAACAAGTTCAGCACTCACTACAACATCAATGACATTTTGCACAGTTTTCAATTTCGTGTTACATGAGATTTGAATCTACATCCCACATACTTTTCTAATATTTTTCCTCATTTGAGAAGGTTGAAATAAAATGAAATATGAAAACAAGAAAGCGAAAATTATTATCAGAGATGGTCTAGCCGTCATTTCCATCCCTCCTTAATAGAGAAAAAGACGAGAGGATGAGCAACATTCACTGTGAACCTCTAAATAAATCTATACACTCAAAATCTACACATTCGCTATAGAAAAAAGCGATAGCTACATATTGACCATTATCAGACTTTCGAGGCTCATTCACAGCGGCAGCACTAAATAAATCTCATTCATAGTTGCTGATATAGAAGAAATCGTCATTCCAGGAAGGGTTTCTATTGATGCAATGTTCTATTTATTCATATTACCATATTAGAACATTTGTAGCGCAATATCAAATAGATCATATGACAGTGACTTTGAGCTCAATAAATAGCTTATGCATTAATAAAGCATCAGCAAATATGGAGAAATATGAGGATGAATCAAATCGCTTCTTTAGAACGAAAAAAAAGCAACTATGATATTATGTATCCTTTAATCCTCTCCGATGAAGCCAAGAGAATCTTTCTAGAGTAAAGCTTATTTTCCGCAGAGATTTTTCCAGTAAAAATCGACATTTAAGCTTGAAATCCTATCATCAGATTTACATAACAGCAAGTTATTGATCAATACGCTTCAGCAAACTCATCAAATAATAAACGAAAAAGTTAGTCAAGAAACTGCTCGCT
>QEWY01000451.1:92528-220563 GCA_006503575.1 Baylisascaris schroederi
AAAAAAAAACGGCTGAGGAAAACCAATATTATTTCATTAGGCATATTCTCAACGTAACGCCTACGTACTTCTCTATAACTTTGAATTTCCACCTCAATATTCAATTATTTGTTGTTGAATAGCAATGTAAGATTTTATTCTATACAATTTGATCATTGAGGATTTTCAAGTTTATATAATTATAGAAAAAAATTTTTTTCCTCTCGTAAATGAATTCATCTAGCCATTCGCCCTCCCCACCCAAAAAAGAACTATTAAGAAAATGCAGTTTTAATATGAGCGCTATTACCAGCCAGCTGTTCCAATCATGAGTAACTTATTCAGGTAACAATTGTTTCATAAAAGAGTGTTGACCGATACGTTAATCCCCTCATCAAGAATGCATCGCGTAATTTGGCTCACGTCGAATTTTCGATTTTAATTAATTCATTGCAAAAGTGTGCTTTCCTCATTATCTTTGCTCATCACGAACACTCACACTTTACCCACTTGCCTCACTATTTTATTGAAGAATCTCATCTATTAAGGACAATCGAAAAGTATCCTTCTACATAGATTGAACTGATGGAAGCGAATTGTCTCAAATTCGACTCAGTGATGTATTGCATGTGAATGATAAGATAAATGATAAAGATAACAAAGAATTTTTTCTCGTAATTCAACGAAAAATTCAATGAAAAAAAAGAGAAAGAGTAGAGCTTTTCTTAGTCATAACATCAAATAGGGCGTGTGAATTTTTGATGAGTGAAAACAGCATTTCTAAGAAATATTCGATAATCTTTGAGTATAAAAATTCCCTTTGAATTTCTTCATTTCCTTTAGGTTATTTCATTGATAGTGATGAATGATTGGATATTTCACTATTTATTAATTAGATTTCATTGCGATACGTTTCTTCCGTCGAATTTAATGCTTCTAAAGATCATTCTATTCTTCTATGAAATTTTAACCATTGAATTTGCCTAATTGACCTAGACTTATAACTATTTATATGATGAAATCAGTGATTAACTGAAGCGAGTTAAAAAAAAGCCGATCAACGCCCTATAGTTCCGACATGATGATAGAGAAATTTCTGCGTTAGTCATATTCTATAATATATAGGAAACACAACACATTCTATAATATACCATTCTATAATATAGGAAAATACAACGTATTTCTGCACATTTATCTGGCTGTTAGAGATATAAGGTTCTCACTAAAAGCACGTAAAATTGTTGTGCACAGTTTTTTTTTTTGTTGTTGCTAAATGGCAGTAAATAGAGCAAATCGATGTGATCATTGATTCCGAATGAAATCTACAACAGAAGGTCTATTAGCAAATTGTTAGGCAAAAAAATCTAAAGTGCCTCTGATTTTCCATTTCCCATTTCGAAAATGAAGTATATGAAAAAATTTAGTTAAACAAAACTCATCTATCAATTATTTTCCATATTATTCTAAAAATTTAATCACCATTTTCGTTTATCAATCAGACGCTAAAGTCATAGAACGTGAAGGTGCATTTTTAAAATAAAATAATATATGAAGAGCGCATTTGCATAAATATAAAATATGAGTTCCAGCGAATATATTTTCTATGTTCATAAATTATTACGAATTGATAGGCTACATTTTCGGCTCATTATACAATCTAATAGCATTCGTAATTCGCTTTATTGCTCATAGTTCGATTATTGCAAACAAATGAATTCTCAATTAAGTTGAAAATTGTTGATAGTATTGCTTAAGAGCATCAGATAAATGGAAAACAATTCAAATATTTTCAATTGATTTGTTCAGCATTAAAGAGTTGTAAAAGATTGCGTGATGGTCGTACATTTCAACAATGTTGTGATTAATGCTTTAGCATACGAATTTCATTGGTAATTATCTTGTTTACTCAACTTAAGTTTGAAGGCTCAGCTGCAACTTCATAAAAGGCTAATCGTTAACGAAAATATCTTCTTTTTTTCTTTTTATTTAACTCCACAAATAATACTTAAAAATAATCGATGGCTGTTTATTTCTTTCTAATCCTCTCTTTATTTTATTCAATTCCTTTCCCCTCTCTATTTTTTTTTCAAATTCCTCTATTATAATATTTAAAGAGAATTAGACACAACATATCAAATAAAACCCAATTATATATTTATTTATGGGATGAATTTTTTTTAAAAATCAGCAATGAGCTTCGAACCATCGATGAATTTTTGCTACAAATTTTATTTTTCTTTCTATCCTTCATTCACTATTCTTAGCCGATAAAAAAACCAAAGGTTTGACAGCGAAACAACCCATATCAGTTACTCTTGTTATAGGAAAAGTTAGCTAATGGCGGCTATTCGTAAAACACTCAATGTTCCTTCTTGTAGTAGTATTAGAAAGTGGGAAAATTTGCATTTGAATCATGGGATTTTTTTTTTTACAATTTAAATGATTATTTACGCTGGATTTACTGGAATATACTTTTTACGAACTTTTCATTCAATTTTTTTTCATTCTACCTTACTTAATCGCTGCGGTAAACATATTATAATATGCCTCATGATTTCACGCATCAATTTTCTTTAGAAATGAATCGTTCGGATATTTACAACAAATTTCACTATGATTATAACCTTCGGTTGAGTAATTATTATGAATGAAAACGAATGATCAATGACAACATGTGCTCACTCTCATATCACCGCTAAGATAGTGAGGGATTTTTAATTAGGAGAGCACAGTTNTGGTATTTATAGCCAAGCAATTCCCTAATAATAAAAAAGTAATAATGAATGAAAAATAATGCATGTATGCTGGATATTCACAATAGTAAAAGCGATAATCTAAATAAAGCTAATAAAAATAAAGAAGCATAACAACTTTCTAAAAGTAGAGCACAAGAAAGCAGCTGATAAGTTGTCATAAATAATTCCCTTGTAATCACTAATAATTGTAAATACTTTAATTACTTTCACCAATTATGAGTTGCTGACAAATGGCTGTCGACATCCTCATAACAAGGTGAACAATTCGTTGGCGGCAACATAAAAGCATCTCAGGTGCCCACTATAATGTGCAATAAGTTCTAACTTTCAATGAGTCAAACTTCTACCGATCTTTTTCTTGAGTAACTTAGGCTATACAGCATAGATACGCCCAGCAAGCAAAATAGATCACCTAAATAATCAAATGATATCGTTTTTCTTCCTCGAAAATGATCTCTAATCTAAAAATATTTCGAAATGAAGTAAATAAAAGTGAGCGTACAACTTCCGGCATGCATATTTCACGCAATTAACACATTTGTGAGTTGTTTAAATATGGTCGATTATAAATAAAACTGCAATGAATCGATGTACTTTTCACAAAAATATTTATGCTTCCCAAATGCAATATAAACGTTGTTGATTGGATTCGATGATTAAATATGAGGATAATAAGAGGAGGGGGGGGGGGTTNGGGGGGGGGGGGTTATAAGATTTGAGAAAACAAAGAGAAAGATTAATTAAAAACAGGTGATAATTTCGATACTATCTGATGAAGTAATGATGAAAATATATTTTGAAATGCTCTAATTATGAATATTCTAATATAAGATATTCATATGTATCGTATGCAATTACCCCTCTCACTGCTGATGTAGACAAATAATGGCAATGGGCAATTTGCCAAACTGAGATCACCTTAATATTTTCTAACAATACAATAGGCGTTGATTTGAGTTTACAGATTGCGAATAAATTCGCAAAAATTTCCGCATTCACCAAAGTTGATCGATGCGGAATAGTTTGCGGAGTGAGTTGCGGAATGCGGAATGCCTACTAGTATAGTAACCAAGTGTAATGCATACAATAGCTTACAACAAAGTGGGATTTATTCTAAAAAAAATATCCCGGCGCATAGCTATATAAGCATAGAAATCTGATCTCTTATGCAAAAAAAAAAAAAAAAAAAAAACTAGGAGGCATTGGGCAACAGCTAAGTGTTAAAGAATATGCATAAATATCGGTGAATGATTTTCGAAAAAGTGGGAAACATTCTACATATTATTTTGTATTTGCTAAATTTTTAGGAAAATGAATTACCATATAATCCATAGATGATAAACAAACAAAAAAAAAACTACGGCAATTTTGATAAAATTTATAAACGTTGAAATATATAAAATGGTTTAATGCGTAAGCTAAAATATCTCATGTGAATTAATTGTTTATTATATGAGAAAAACAGTATTCTTCGAACGAGCAGATAAATATGCTGATTGATCTAATTCATCGTGTGAATATTGTCTATCCACCTATCAGGTGAATTGAATGAAAAGATAATAATATTCAATGAGAAAATAGAGAAAGAAATGATTTTATTGAAGTGGAACGGCTTGCTAAATATAACCTTCTACGATTTCTTAATTAGAGCGGAAACATGGAAGGAAATGACGTTATTTGCTTTATCGAAATGAAATGAGTAAACAGCTGTCAGAATTGTTCGAATATTCTAATATTTTTATAAAGTTTAGCGTTTTTGAGCTGTCAATAACACAAGTATCCATCCTAGGCTGTCAATAACACACCTCCAACATAAGAGCATATGACAAGCGCAATAGTTATAGACTAACGATCGCTCGATGGATCTTTGTTACATATTCGACTAGATAAGCTGCCATTAGCATATATGCTATTAATATGGAATGTTCGTTCAATGAGTAATTTAAATAATCGCTGTGAATGACATACGGATGGAAGATATTTGCTGATAAAAACAATGCTTTTCATTTATGCTCATTCAATATTTTCTTCGAAATTCGCGCAAAAATATTTGTCATAGAAATGATAAAGAATGAGTGAAAAAATGCGAAAAAATTTTCGAAAAAATGAAAAAAAATTAGAGAATTTATGATTCAGACATATTCGCAGCAAAATTAAAACATGAAATGATTATTTGTATGTCTCAACGGAAGTGCACAATATAAGAGGATGCAAATACACTTCTACGTGTTATGTATGCAAAACAAATTTTTATTCAAGTAATGTTGATACAAACTAATTTCAACCAGCAATAAACTATATCTGCTATCAATCATAAGAATGCAAAACGCACTATAAAATATAAAGAACTGTGTTTAGTAAAGATGCGCTTCGGCAGAGACAATAAAATCGTTGGTTTAAGCAATATCCATCGGGAAATGTTCATATTCCGGTCCTGAGCTACTGAGAGCAAAATGTGAACTATGCGACGATCGCCAATCACAGTGATAAGCATAATCATTCAAAATATTGTTCATGATCATGGAGAAAGAACGGAAAAAAAAAGATGAAGCATGAAAAATAGTAAGGAAGTGAATGATCAGACTTTGTCGTGAAGAAAAAGAGGAAATTGGAGATCGAGGACATTGGGCCATATAATCGCTTTAAATAGCGCAATCACATAGCAAAGGTAAATGAAGATTCTACATTAAGCTAGAGGGCTATTTGACAAAACTCCTCTACATCACATATACAGTCACCGTATCGTACAAAATAACCTCACCTACAATCATCGCATCGTACAAATTAGTATGGAACTCAACCGAGTGGAACGTTGATGGCGTACTAGCCGGGTAGTATGGAACCAGTTTACTACGAATACAAAAGGCCACGCGTCAATAAGCAATAGACACACAGTGGTTACCGAGTAAGACAGCAGCTCATTAACATCTTCGGTTGCAACCTCGAAGGCATGGGGAGCTTATAATCTACACGAGGGAAATATCATATCGAGATCAAACAAATATGAGCATACAAATTGTAACACAAATTAAGATCACTACGATCACTGCGATCACAAAATTCATTTAATCACAATAAATCACTCGTTAATGTAGATCACTCGATAATATTGTCATGTGACGTCATAGCAGAAATAAAGAAATGATTTCTAATATTTTTCATGAAATGTCATTAATTATATTAAAGAACACTACGATAAACCTAATTATGATGGGCACTAACCTTGGCATTTAATATCTTATTGCTTAAAGAATGCTTGAATATTGTGATCTTACAAGTTATCGCCTATTGGATTATTGAAATAATGAGTAATATCTGTATCCTTAGTGATGAACATTAGCCGATAAATCTCCATCTCTATAATAGCTTATCACTAGACAATTCTAAGATCCATTTATGCAACTTTTAATTTACTTTTTCGTTCGATTGTTAGTGCATATAAAGGGATCAAATCGTTTTACACATTCATCGTCCGAAAAAAATTCTATTTAGGCAGACACCATTGAAGTTGATACAAGAAAGGGTTAACATAGAAGAAACCGTCACGCATTTGCTTCGTCAAGAAAGGAATTTTAAAAATGAAGCATTTCGCAACTAAAGTTTCAATAAATACCTAAATTTCAAGAGGCAATCTTGTTGCGTGATTGAGGTGATTGATTAGCGCTTAAGAAGTATTACTGAACGAATAAAGCATTTTAAGAAAATTGACTACGTCAGTAAGCGCATTCAATTTGAACGTTGAATAAATTGTTCACGAATGGTACATCGAGTTCTTTCGCTGAAAGTTCTTTTTCTTTGATCACATGAGCAACGCGTTTGATGTAACTTCGTTTCGATGTATAAAAAATTGCAAGCAACATTGAAAGAATTAAGAACTTTCCAAATTACGAAATATTCCCATGTCCCTTTGACATTATCGTTCAAACCAGTCGGTTGGATATTGTCTAGAAGTTTGCTTCGAAATAATTCTAAGTCCTCTAATTGCTGAGGTGAAGTCACCTTTTCGAATATTTGAAGCTTTATATCTATAAGACTAAGATCAAAGCTGCACAAGTGTTGCCAGATATAATTGAAACGTTTGTTGTGATTTCTATCATAGAAATGCTCTTTAGTTTATACGTATAATGTGCCTTTGCTAAAATTCATGGACGGTATGAAACTAGTGGATCCAGCCGTTTGGCAACATGAACACTTGCAAGCATCATGAACTTTGGGAAGCAGCCGAGGGTGGGGTTCAATAATGCTTAGTTACTGTCACTTAATATGCAAGCGAAATATTTGTTGTTGATATTTTAGATTGAGAACTTTTCCAATTGTGAGGTGAATCAAATCGTTTCCCACTTGTTGAAGATCGCAAATTCAAACGTGTTGTAACTAATATAAATCGTCCTCACCATGTTAGATTGTTCGGAGCCTAAACCCTAACGAATACTGCTATCGACAATAAATTGTAGCTATAATAGGCTTAGTGGTTATTAAATTACTAGAATAAATCGAACATACAACATCAACTAGTATAACATTTACTAATATGCAAAATACCGAATCCACATGCTTCATATTATTGATGAATAATACGGCGATCAAGAGGGTGGGTGAATTGATATAGATTGCAATATTAGTGCAGTGGATGCTACTGCAGCAGATAGACGATAATTTCAACGTGGTAAAATCACATAAATTACATATATGTCGAGAACAATTTCATAAAAATATACCGGAAACAACCGAATTGCATGATAGCATTCAATCAATTGAAATAATGTCTTAGACGAACAACGGATATGCGTTCAGACAAGCAATTTCAATAACGAATCAATTGCAACATCATAGAAAAACAAACGTCGTTGGCAACTAATAGAGTAAAAGGTGATGTGGTTGGAATTTTGCATAAATTTTGCAGAGGTATATTGGGGATATGCGGACAATATTTCGATTATATTAGTTGATTCTGATAAATGATTTCTTATCAATTTGGATTTCTTCTTCTTGTGATGAGTTGGAATTTTGCATAAATTTTGCAGAGGTATATTGGGGATATGCGGACAATATTTCGATTATATTAGTTGATTCTGATAAATGATTTCTTATCAATTTGGATTTCTTCTTCTTGTGATGAAGCCAGCAAGCCTAAAACTCTGAGCTATGAGGCAGCTGATACGGTTTTACTGAACTCGGAACCTTCCATCTTTTTGAAGTTCGAGCCTCGTTCTATATAGCGATCGTGAAGGCGACATACCTAACTGCGTTTAAATGTAAGCCTTTCCATAATGCGTTAATGTGATCACTGCGTTGCTTGAATAGTTCCTCAAATCCAGTAAAATGCCAGTTAAGTCTTATATCTGGTATAGTCGAAACCACAAATCCTCACATCTTGCTGTCGCCTATCACTTTCTTTTATTTCGATGTAATCTATATTTTTATTAATTCGTAGCTGATATTCATCTATTCATTTCTTTTATTTCTATCAATTTATCGGCAAATCCTCACAGAGATTGAGGCTAACCCTCAGAAATCCGAATTAATGCTGAATTACCGAAGTAAAATAAATTAAGCGGATTCAGAGGTGAAATGATCATTCAACCCTAATAATGATGATATAGAAGAGAGATATACGAATATATGACAAGGATCTGACAACAACTAAGCAATAAAAGATGCACCTAAGAAATGAATCAATTTTCATAGAGGTACGTCTTGAATGGAAGCATTTAGAAATCTACGTAAGCCCTTTTACAGATTCAGACAACAAAGCAAAAAATTACAAAATATTCTAAAAAAGTTACAAAAAAGCCATAAAGAGCGCTCAATTTTCCATGCAGACATCTATCCCAAGCAATATGGCATTGCAACAATCTTATAAGAAAACTAGTGAAGTATTCACTCTAATTCAATTCATAAATTTAGGCGAACACAAGATAATATTTGAGATGAACGCTAATATTTTTAACGATTGCAAAGTATAGCGCTATTTTTTGCAGATTAAATATAAAAATACTCATTGAATTCCCATTTAGTAGTAAAATATCTAAAGAATAATTTACATATTTTTAAATATTCAAAAAATAACATTTATTAGTGAAATTTTTTAGTTATTTATCTATGCCATTCGAGAATAATTCCGAAAAAAAGCGATGCGAATCGATTACAGAATCGACAATATCGTTAATCAACCGACCCAAAGTGGTGGAAATGATCTCTAAACAAACAATCATATCTTTTTCGCTTATGCCTATACAAACTGCCAAAAGTCATGTTACCTACCTTTGTTGGAATTGAGCGGCATTCTGCTTAAAATTAACGACCATATTGATAGCTTATGCAAGGTTTACACTACATATGGTGCCTTATTTTAAGATCTACTTCCAGTGGTTCAATGAGTTAGATGATATCCGGTTGCTTACCACTTTCAACTAATCCGGTATTACTACTTAGACGGAAATATATACATGACGTCATATTCATCAACAACACTTAACCGGATAAGATTATATCATCGATAATATTTCATGGTAATTTATGAAGCAACAGTTGCATTTGAGGAAATTAACTTCTAAACATTATTGCACTAATTATTTGATCTCGTGAACAAACATAATCGAGAAAATTTTGAAAAAGTAGCCAGAAGCTGTCGCTGAAATCGACCATATATTAACACTAGAGGGTCAAATTATTGGGAAGAAGTGTTTGCGTTAATGAATTCACTAGCTAATAGTCACGCATAATATTGTTAACTAAGCATTCAACGCTATTTTCTATTATTTATAGAGATTGCTTTAAAAAATAAAAAATAAAAAATAAGTCAAACGTTGCATTCAGTTTCAAACATTCAGAAGATAATAGGCAATGAATGATTGAGTAGAAACCGCAAAAAGCGTAACTCATTCGAAATGTTTACTGACGCAAAGACATCAGAAGGCATTCAAAGGTTTATTGACGTCACCACATAAAGACAATCAACGACGATCAAGAGGCGAGATTCGTCAATGCACCCACAGGCAAAAAAACGATGCTTGATGGCTCTCATCGCATTCATCGAAGGATGGGTGCGAACGAAACACTATACAAAGTGAATTGCGCAATACATTCGAACTACTTAAAACAAAATTGCTCTCAACATTCATTTTTCTAGTAATACAAAACGACATTCCGATGATAGAAGAAAGGGCGGCGGATTTAGATTAAGGATTGGATGAGCTCGAAAACCGAGCGTGAAGGACCTGAGGTTTGAGTGTTTTGGAGGCAAAACAAGTTAAAATATAGGCTATTACACTCTCGCTTTTGCTTTGATAATTGCACTAGAATTTATATACTGGACAAGTTGTATGGTCAGAAATTGCAGCTTCTCCCATCCAAATTGTGAAGAAAAACTTCGATGCTTCGAAGAGCAAACTGAATTTCCACTGCTCTACGTTACTAGCTATTGTCAAAATCAACATAAACAGTGCTGAATGTTTTATTATGCTAACGGATATCATAATGGAAGCAAATACTCCATAATTCTAACTTTTACTCCGCATATTTTTGCGCATTCTTTTTTACTCGTTTTTATTTTAATGCTTTTTTTATTATCATAAATCACGAAAATCTTTAAGGGATATTTGGACTTGGGAGATAATTTATTGCAATTGATAATTTGTTGCCTCTACCCCGCCATCCTTCATTTGACTGCTATACTAACGGCAGAAATAAACCAAAATTTGTGAAGATATTCAGTCAATGAATATGTTGATAATCGTAATACTCATACGTTCCTTCACGGAGACATCAAGTAGAGAACTTTATCGTCGCAAAACATCGATATACATACATAAATTGTTATTTAATATCTTTTCGAATATATGCACAATTTATTTATCAGATTGAAAACGATTAAAAACGATATAAAAATTTGAGAAACAAATAGGAAAACACAACAAGCAATCGAAGCGGTATTATTTGAAATGACACGCAAATATCGTCAACGGAAAAGCAATAACTGACAAATGCAAATTTTTTCAGATTGCTGAAATATTTCGAAGGATAACGATGCCAATAAAACAATTCAACATTTTAATATTAACTTAGTGATATTTAAACGATTATTAGTATTCGTTTAAATAATAAGAGCGGCATCATGAGAATATCTCAACTTCCGGCATTTATGGATTTTCTTTGGATTACTTTATTCATCGAAGATATGAAATTTATAAATTATGAACTTGAATTATTTTGTGGTTTTTGATTCAAATGAATGGAGGTACCCACCTCACTCTTATGAAAAAAAAAAAAGCAAAAAAGGTGGAGCCTCTAAACTACGGGGCAACTATGCTATCCATTACTGCTTCCGTATTACCTCTCACATACAAAAAATCTACAAATCAATGCCCAAAAAAAAGAGGAATAAAAATAAAAGAGGAATAAAAGTAATATATCAGGGTGTTTTCAATTGATCATCATCGCATAATTATCCTTAAAGATGCCAATAATGCGATTGATGTCCTTCAAAATTTTGAAATTAACAAAATCATGCATCTATTTGCAACTGTTAAAACGCATTCCCACCGATATGGGAAATTGAAAAGAAAAAAACAAAACAAAACAAGATAACAGAACAAAAACAAATGAGAAAGAAAATAACGTTTATGGCAAAAGAATATCAATAAGACAATGCATAATATCTATTAACAAACAGTATTATCGGTGGATGGTGAAAGCTTTTCGATGTCGATCGTCTCCAATTGCAATTTCTTCATAGCCATTCTTGTCTTCACTGATGGTACCACAAAAAGCATCAAACCGGATATCAACAAACAAATACCGCAAAATACAAATGACCAATGATAAGAGTCGGATATATCAGCTAGCCTTCCTGAAACATCAAATAGAGCAAACGATAACAAGAGAAGCTAATCGCGTATCATTGCCTTACGTTTAATTGTAAAACAAAGGCAACCGGAAACGGAACAACCACAATAACGATCCTCATAAAACGATTTCATCTACGTTGAAGAAATGTTGAAGAAATGCAAAATAGTTCGCCTCATTGACAAATCCATTAAAAAACCTATCTTCTATTCATGCTAAATATAACAAAAGATAATAGCACAAAAAACAGCTTATTCACATTAAAACAAGTTTAATGCAACCTCTGCCTACCGATATTAAAATTAAGAAACACAGTCTACGAATAATTGCCTTATTTGGAAGAAAAAAGCAGCTTAGAATTATAAAAAAAACAAATCTATTAATATCAAAAATCATTAAGATGAATGACATGTGATGAGAAGCGTTAGTGATATCAAAAAAAAAGTTCTGAATATTTTTTTGACAACTACTATAACAAAGCACTTATATTTTAAAAAATATATATATTCTCATATAAAAGATAAGGAATTTATTGGTGATGTCATCAATAATTCATTCCACTTATCAATTGCGTTATCTAAACAAAATAAGAAATAAAAAATAAAAAAATAAAATCAAAAATTGATTGCAATGAATGCACCTGCAATAGGCGGTCCAAAAATAGTACCAATGCCTTGAAATAGAAGCAAAAGACCAAATGCATTCGTTAAACGCTCTAAACCAAGAAGATCGACCAATAGAACCGACGTTAAACAAACGTATGATGATAGCGTCAGTCCAAATAACCCCGAATACGCCTTCAAATGATTAGATACATCAACAATTTGTAATGTTGATTAGATTGTATAGACTACATCTTTTCTTCTTTTCTCTTTTTCCTCTCTCGCTCTCTCTCATAAAACAGAAGATTTTGCTGGAATAGTTTTGTAGAAATTAACAGCTAGGCTGTCTCCAACTTCTAGAAGAAATATTGGTAATTTAAAAAATTAAATCTGGCAATAAGCGAGAAAATATTCTCCAAGAAAAAACTCAATATAGGAGAAAACGCGCAAATGAGTTGAACGTTTAATATTGGAAAGCTATCAAGAATTTGAAGAATGCAACCACTAACCGCCAATGCAAAGAAATCCTTGCAAACAAAGACGAGTGTTGTGAGGATACCACAAATACTCAACGAAATATTATAGATCCATAGACGATTACGAGCCGTATCTTTACCGTATTTCGTTGGAAATTGACGATCCGATACTAAACCGAATAGAATTCGACCGACCGTATTGAAAAGTCCTAAGAAAAAAAGAATATAATTCAAAATCCGACTTCATTTTGTTAGTATTTGCGCTAAGGTGAACGTTTAGTACATTTCAATAAAGTAATAGAAATTTCAATTCAAAGAAAAAACCCAATAATCTCGATGTTATCGATGAGAAAATAAATGTCAACCGGATGCTAAAATGTCAACTGAAGAGATACTAAGCATTTCTCTACTAATCTTAACGCTTTTCATATTGATTAAAAAATATTTTTTATTTCCTCCTAAATACTCTTATAGTTCCTAAACAAAATATGCAATAAGTGATTGACCAAAATTTGATTTTTTTTTTAATTGCACAACTCAAGCTATTAACCTTCCATAGGGAATTAGTTGCCGAGGTTTTAAAAAGTTTGAATTTGGTCCCACGATAGCATATCATTTAGCGTCAATCAAATAACCCAAATTCATCCTAATATTCTAACTTCATTAAATGTGGAAATCATTAAACGATCTGAATATAAATGTATTCAAAATTTTTTAGAGTAGAAAATTCAATTATTGAAAACGCACTCATTAAAATTAAGAGTTCAAATGAAGATTGTTAACAATTCTATCGCATAGTAAGATAAATTAATACTGCATTGCGTTCGTTTCTCCTCTTTTATTGTTGGAAAAAAAAATCCCTTGCAGGAATAAACGCAAAAAAACAAATATAATAGATTTCAAAATTACACGAAGAAATTAAAAATCATCGAGATTAGATGTAATATTACAATAACAGACCAAATACGCTAATTACTCGAGCAGCTTGTTCAGGTGTACATCCAAGTCTTTCGGCATGAACAGGTAAGAAAACGAGTGGCGAATTGAAGGCGACACTCGTTAAAAGATTCGATATTGCAAACAGCAGGAAGATTGGATCCAATAAAAGCGTTAAATCGGTCATTTTCACTAATGTTCTGAAAATTTTTCGAATCAATCCAACTTTTTAGTAAAAAAATCTCGAAAATGAATATTTTAGGACTAATAAAAAGCTTCAAAAAATTATAATTCGTATCCAGGGCTTTACTGCACAGCATTGTTATCTTTTTAAGAGAAGTTTATCTGGCATAACGATTGATTTCTAAATAAGAATAAACAAAAAAAAACAAAGCAAAAAAGCAATAGTGGAAAAATTTTTTGCGTGAAAATTTTCATTAACAAAAAAAAATTCTAAGAAATGCAATACATCCACTCTCACTAGAACTAAGATTAATAAAAAGCGTAAAAAGAATTGATAGCGTAAATTCATATGAAAAGAATAATAAAAAAATACCTCCAAATTTCACGCACTCGATTCGCCTCATTTTTTGGTTCCTCTTCGGCGAGTGCCTCTAAACTTTTGCTCTTCTCATCTCTGCATTTACTCAACGAAGTTAATGAACGATATTTATCACGATTTTCAATAAAATCTGGAATTGCGGTAACCGATCCTGAATAGAAAACATCCTGAAAAAAAAGATTCCCATGTTATATTCAAAGAAGCATTTTAAAGCTAATGATAAACTAGCAGCTATAAGATTATAAACTGAGCCACTCGAAACGAAAACAGCGCAATTTAAACCGAGGAAATTCGGTTATTCAATCAGGGCATAATGCTTTAGTTTGGCTCGCTGAACTTTCGAATGCTTCATCTACCTGATGCGATATTCCATTACGCAATCATCATATTACCTGTTTGACAGGTGAACATTTCTGTGTTCCCTTTACTTTTTCTTTTTTTTTTTTTTACGTTTATATTTCATCAAGCAAGAAATAAAAACAACCAAGCAAACGTCAATCAAATAGCGTAATGAAAATGTATTTCTTTTTTTTATTCTTCTTATATTTCTGTCTTTTTGACTGACGTCGATAACAATAACAACACAGCGAATGTATGATAAGATACAAGTGAAACGTAAGTGATGATGATACCTGAACTAAAGCGAATATTTGAAAGTCTTGATTGGGGAATATTCTGAAGGTATATCAGAGATCAAGCTTGAGTTTGGTTTTTTTTTTTCGATTAAGCTTTAATATTTCTTATGAAAACGACAACCTACATCGCGATCACAGATCCATCTCTCCAATGCTAAAGTTTAAACGCTATATTTCCTAGAGTAAGTGGAAAAAAAGGACTGCAGTAAGTGGCACAATATGGGTTTTTTTTCACTTTGTTTACTTGATTAAATAGTGTAAACGGGTGGAACGGGTGGAAATGTTTGCTTTATGAAGAGCCTAACTCTCGATACTCGAACCACAGGTCAACTTTAATGCATTTGCGGAAAAACCATCACCTATTACGAAGGCACTATTCATAGCGTTCTACAACAATCAATATAATATCAAAGCGCTTACCTTAACGGTAATATAACCAGTGGATTCGGAAATAGTTCTATTCCTAGGCGGAATGCTCCGTGTACCTAAGCTGTTTTGACGTTTTCGAATCACAGGACTATCTGTACGACCAGCACGATCGACCAATACTGTTCGATGATTATGAATGTCATAGAAAACTGCGAAAAAAAAAAACTTGAAACTTTAAAATTTTAGTAGCATAATCATAAATCAACAATATTACTAAAATAATTTCACAAAGTTACCGTCTGCTTATTCTGCTGCATTGCGTTACCGTTTTCAAGCAACTTTTTCTGCTTCTTCTCATCGACCTCCTTCTTTCCTTTAAACTCTTTTCCCTCATCGCCCTCTTCTTCTTCTTCGTCGACGGGTACGAATTGCAGTGGACGGAAGACTGCTCCACATCCGATACATAACAGCACAAAACCTTAATATAGATAACTCGCATTCTACAAATATTACTGTCGAAGATTGGTGAATCCGACCATCGGCGTTCATAGATACTAAAGAATATCTAACGGAGTGAGAGGTAGAAAGTGCGAGAGGGGAAATAGATGACACCACAGAAAAATGATCCGGAATTGGTAGAGAGTTTAGTTAATGTGAGCTATTCTCGCATTTTGGAAGAGATTTATTCTCAGAAAAATTTATACAAAATACGACTTTCTTGAGAAGAGAAGGTGACATCCCTAAAACATCGAACGATTAGATCATGTAATAGAGATCTTATAATATTTCAAAGAGCATAAACGTATGACTAATACAGTCACATTCAACACTCCTAATGCAAAACCAGAAATTACAGGTTACGATGGGAACATGACAATATAACATCTATACGCTCATTTCATTCGTCGTGCTTCTTGGCAACGCTTAGATACTTTTCGTTATAACCGAACATCTATTAAACCATCAAATTAAGTTGAAGAATATCTTCAACTATTTCATAAATGGCCATTGAGAAATAAAATATTTTTTAATACCTTCTAAAAATTCAATTCTTTAAGCATAGAAAAACTAACCAGTATAGGCAAGGAAGACGAATCTCCATGAGAATAACCTAACGAGAGTTTCGCTAATCGGTGCAAAAAGAACAGTACCAATACCGGCACCACATACTGCCATACCTGTCGCTAATGCCCTTAAATATTCGTAATGATTAAATGCCGTATAAGATGAGGATCATTGCAACAAAAATAGAAACAGCAAATTATGAAAGTATTTTTGAATAAAACCTTTTAATAAATTTAAAAAAAACCACTGTCCTATAGATGGATAAATATATAAAATATAAAACAGATATGTACTTCTATTGCATAGGCAAAAAAATATTGAGCTATAATAATTTAACCTTGAAATGATTCAAAATGAAGTTAATAATAAGAATATTTCATCGAAGATATTAAATAAAATGCAACACTTAACCTTTTCTTCTCGAAATACATCGTAACGATGACAATTGCTGGACAATACATTAAACCAAATCCAACACCCATCACACATCCCACTGATATCATTAAATATCTCACTGATGTTGCAAAATGTGATGCAGCACATCTTCAAAAAAGAAAAAAATCTTGCATTTTTCGATCCATATCATTATATACCAGAAACTGCTCTCCCTCGATGGTATTGTTTGAAAATTAAAAAAAAAAAAGAATGAAAGGGAAGTTGAAGAAGTAAAGGCGTCAATTTCAATGACGAGAACATGAATGAACGAATTTCTCTAAATCGAAAAAAAAATTTCAGCATCTATTTCCGCCATTCGTCAAATTTTTTTTCTTCAAACATTGCTGCACACCATTTAACAACGATTTCCGGCAACAATCAATCTTATTGTATATGGATGCGGTGTGTTCCCTTTAAGTGCCAACTATCGATTCAAAGAAAAACCTGTAGTCGTTATAACTGAAAGCTATCATATAAGACATGAGATGAACGCCACCGCTAAAAGTAATATTCAACCGGGCCGGCAGCTGCTATGTCTGAACCGGAACACAGAAAACATGTCGGAAAGGAAACACTGGCCGGAAATGGGCGCTGGAAGATTAGCCTTAGGACTTCTAAAAAACAGTTTTATGCATATTTGTGGTAATACAGTGAGCTTTTTTTTTGGTGAAAGAATTGTAATGTTGCTCAACTCTTCAATACAAAGCTAGCACATGTGATAATTCACATGTTAATGAAAAGAACGAGCGATAATATATGGAAAAATGATAAAAATTTTATGAAATATATCCAAACTGCATACAACGTATCAATTGATAATAAAATACGATGCCAAGATAGATCTTTTTTTAGACTACAGTAAAAGATAGAGAGAAATGAAACTAACCCGCAAGCAGCGATGATAGATCCAAGAATGGTGGTAATTCGGCAGCCGAATTTATTGGTTAAGGCAGATGCGATGGGACCTGTGCTCAATGTAAGACCTGTTAAGAGCGAAATGATTGTAGCTGCCTCTGCGTTCGTTGCGTTAAATTCCTATAAAGGCGGAAAGGAATTAAAACAGGACAATGGAAGAGGCAATAAGAGGGGAAAGAGAGAGGAGGTAGAGGCGATGAGGAGTCTGATCCTGTTCAAGGACGAATGAACCGACAAGGACTACGCGATTGATTAAAATAAATGTATCATTGATAATTCTCCGATTATGCAAAGTTGAATGATTTGTTGTCAAGTACCTTATCAACATTCAAATCGCCAGTGTTCATTTAGAAGCTAAGGAATATTTGACTGTTTTTTTTTTTGAAAGAGATATAGCAATTTGTATGCGAAAATCATGCTCGGATCATTACAATGCACCTAATACTAACTTAATTACCATATCGGCTGTCAATTATGCTTTCAGACAGCCGAGAATGAGTTTCTCTATATCGAAACAACCACATGAAGCATTCATTCCACACTCATAAGTAGGACTTATAATTTTCTTAAACTATAATTTAATATCGACGGAAGTCGATTAAGCACCGTCCGATTGTCATTCGAGCTGCTAATCAGTACTGTTGACCGTTTCTCTTCGAATTCCTTTGCAAGATACTTCGTAATGCATCAAATTGTTATAATAAAGTCACTGATTTTATCGCTTATCAGCGTTTATCAAATGCTATTGATAAAAACAATAGTAGTATGATCATCTGAGACTTACCTTCATAATGACGTCAAAAAGAACGCCAAATGAATAGACTATTCCATCGGCGAAGACATGTACGAAAAACGAGCCAACCACTACCACCCAACCCCAACCACCGTCCACTAATGGTACGTATCGTTTACCCTTCTCTAATATGTCGCTCTTCGATTTCGATTCGCCCATCTCTGAAAATTACTTATTTTTTCTCATAACTATCGAAGTAGTAGATGAATCGTTATTATCACATCATAATCGCAGCATTGAACACATCAAAAAAAAAGAAGGAATGGATAATATAAAAATATAGAAGATCAATAGACAGTAGGAAACGAGTGAACGACATCAGTCATACTACTTGAAAATGCGCTTTCCCAAAATTCTTTCGTCACTGCTTGACCTCCGACAATAGCGGACCAACTTAAGAGTTTCGGGTGAACCTCTACGGGGGTCAATGAAATATTCCAATTTTCTTTCAGTCAACAACAATCTATGTATAGTTATGGTGATTATCAAAACATTAAGAAATGATGAGAGCATTTGAGCTGTGCATTAAAAAAAATTTTTTTTGCCTTGCTTTCAATTTTTTTCAATTTCAGAAACTGTTCAAACCTCCGGAATCTCCAGTAGGCAATTTATGAACCAATTTTATCGCAAGTAACCTTTAAATTGGTAAACACCTGCATTTTTTTCCCCCTTGCGCACACGGTGCATTGCTGCCATCCAGTCTCGTACGATATATTGCCAAAACAAATAGAAGAATAAGCAAACAGACCATCTTCACTGTTGTCATCCATCCGCTTTTAGTAAAAAACCACCCGACAGCTTGAAGAAGCGAACTGAGTATGAAGCCGAAAGCTAGTCACTGCCACTTACTCTATATGCGAGTCACCTTGAATTGCTTGTTTTCTAATATGCAAATTTCGTAGCAAAATTTTTGCATAAGAAGCCTAAAACGAAACGAATTTGAATATACTATTCATCGTTTTTGACTGGATTCTTTTCTCCTCGATACATTGTTTAGCTGTATACATTGCCTAAGAAGGTAAAATAATGCACGTGAAATATGAAAGAAAACCGCAAAAGTTCGTTTATGTGACAACTGCCTTAAACATTTGATTTAGAAACAGTAAGCTGGACGAATTTTAAAACGCCCTTTCATAGGTCGGATCGATTGTTAGAAGATGAATTCTGAATCAATAGCTCTAATTATTTTTTTTTAAAGATAGAACAATTTTACGATTATTTATTGGAGTATAATAGAGATATGAAGTCGTAATGAACTGAGCGTGAACACCTGTGTTAGATTAACTTCATAGAAATTCCACAATGTTAACAAGCTTGTCGAATGTATTCGCTCTCTTATTTTAACAAAAAAAAAGAGAGAGAAAAATAGATAAAAACAGTAAAATATCTTAATGGCAGGATTTCTATTTTGCCAAACTGAAAAATTTCGACATTTCGATTACCAATCTATATCTAGAGAATCATCGAGCCAAGAATCGTTCATTCAAGAATTCTAAAGGCACGCTAAATGAAATATACAAAAAAGATGAAATAAAATAAAAACACACATTTCAATGACAATCAAGAATGCCAGCCTAGTGCAAAGAGATTTTTTGCATATTTCTAGTGAATAAGAAATTATTTTCGCAGTCAACTTCAAAGGGCTACGTGACTGTCACCTGTGAAGTTGGTTTTGTAAGCGTTTTCAAATCTTTTTAATGAGTTCTTTTTTTGTGAAATGGTGAACAAAATAGTGTACAACAATAATTACATAGTAAGTAATAACACAACAAACTTCCACATGGAACAGAAAAAAGTAATAGCACGAAAAATAAAAGCCTAATAATAATAGGAAGAATAAGAGCGTAATAAGCAAATTCAATAATAATTTTAATAAACCTACAATAGAAAAAATGGGTTTTTTATAAAAAAATTTGCAGCTTAAATTACAGTAATAATTCAGCGCAATTCCAAAAACAATAATACACGAAAATTTTTTCAAATTTTTATTGATATAAACGATTTTTCACTTATTTTTTATCATTTTTATAGCAATTTTCATAGATAAATATTCAACAGAATGACGAAAAATTAAAAAGTGAAAGAGAAGACAGTTTGCATTGGCTGTTCGCTTCTTGAAATAAGCGCTCACAAACCAGCTTCACTCCCAATATATTTGGCATTCATTCATAAGCTCTATTCATAAGAAATACACCACTCGAGCAATATGTCAATGAATTGACGCAACAGAGACCTTTTGAATAAAAAAAAAAAATTCTTCATTCATATATACCATGGTGTAATATAGTTTGTACTTTGAAATCGAATAACCAAAAATCATACTAATCGATAAAAAAATTATATGAATGAAACAAACGAAACCTTAAAAAAAAAGAATAAATAAGATAATAAATAAATTTTTTTCAATGTTTTGCAAAATTTCGCCTATATTTTGAAACGATAACTAAAAACTAAAGTGCTGAAAAATTACACTCCCTAATATTTGCTTCACAATCTATTCCAATTTCCGTCTTTGGTGTGTCTCTCAATCAAAAAGAATATGAAGACGGATGAACTGAAAAGGAAAGGGGTTGGACCTCTGGAACAAGTACCATATGCGGCGAACAAAGAACGGTTTCAAAAGAAATTCAAATTTTAATGGTTAGGAAAGTTCATATATTAAACAAAGGATAAATTTTTCTCAAAAAGTACCAATTCCAGTTCCAATCGTAAAATTTCCACAGGTTGTTCAAAAAACCAGAATCCGAATAATTCGAATTGCAATAATTGCAAGACAAGCACACAGTTATCTTCTAGACGTACGGCGCTTAGACGTCCTTATATAACAGGTGGTATACAGGTAGGGTTGCAAAGAGATGAAAACGATGAAAAGCATGCTAGACGACGAGCAGCTAGCTAGTTAGCTGGCTAGCTAGCTAAACGAAACGGCTACGTGCGATAGCGATGTGAGCGTATAAACATTACTGAGTCGCGTGCGTGCTTGCGTATAATTCCAGAAGCACCACTCCGCCTTTGCTTCAATTTTTTATTGCTTTATATGGATTCGTTTATGAAATGAAGCATCGATTAGTAAACATCATAAACTTTTACAGTTGTAAAAAAATATTTGAAGCTTAAACAGTTAATTATTTCGACGACCTATTTCTTTCTCAATCATTGATTTAGATTCAAAGTCAAAACAACGCAAACATAAATTCGATAAAATGCAATTCGCTTCCATTACATCCTTCACACTTGAAGACACTAATTCAGCTTCGAAATGCACTGTTCATTTACCAAAACATTCGAAGTTTATCTCATTGTCAGTATAAATTTAGATACGCTCGAATGTGGTGGGTGGTCATTGCTAAAATAAACACTTTAAGCGTATTAGCAACTCGATTGGTATCATAAACGAATGAACGCAAGTTATCGTTATCATTCCATCATCTTTTATAACATTTATTGTATTGATAAGAAAACTGCAAAAATTATTTATAAAATATACTCGATTTTTTATTGATTTTCGATGAAATAGCATTCGATCATTCGATTGAGATCGCAAATGCACATTAAGGAGATGATCAAGGTTGAAGAATTGTAGGTTATATAAAAACGATGTAAATAATACAAATTGCAAAGGTGATCTCTGTATATATTTGCGATGAAGTCATAGAAGAAACAATAACAGTGCACTTGATATCACTATCGTAATAATAAAAGAACACATCAATGTACTCATGCGTTGAAGAAATTGATTTTTTTTGTGCATTTTGCATTTTGCATTTTGAATTTTGCAAAGAAGCAAAAAGAAGTATGAAATGAAGACTTAAATAAACTGAGTAAAAGTTGCATTTTTTTTCTTTCGACAACGCCGCCTTATTTTACGAATAACGCTCGACGTGTAAATAAGCTGCAAATTGTGCCTATGACGTGCATTTTTACATATTGTTTACTTGCTTAAATATTTTCACACGCAAAAAAAAAAAACACATGCAAGGTAATTCCATCTTATTTGAATTGAACACTCTCATCAAAAAAGAAGTGTTTAACTATAGTCCGATAGTGGACAACTACGATTAGTAATTCTAGTAATTCTAAATGACAACAATTTTCTTACCGCCTAGCAAACACTTCAGTGAGCTGTGTGAGCAAACATAAACATAGACAAGCAAACATATGTGTAAGCAGAAATTCAATATTTCATAACGCAACTTTGAAAGCAAAATTTTGCAAAAATACATAATAAAGTGGCGAAAATCGATTAGCTTATTTAGGTGTGAATGGAATTATCGAAAAACGAAGTGAAAATAGCATAGAAGAGTAAGCTAAAAAATTGAAATATCTTCAAAATTTGAAGACCAACGAAGAGATATCGATGACAAAAGGCAGTTATCTTCGTTGGCTATAAATGTTTCGAATGATAACTTGATGGACGTAGCGTGCAATTTATGCTCCTAGTAGTGCACGTGATAAGCACACATGCTTAACGACAGCCGCACACCAACGCGCACCAGCTGCGCGAATGGTTTGGCTCGCTTCTCAAATGCCTACTAAGAGCTAAATGCTATAGCGACGATCAGTCTGACGCAATCTGACGCATTTCTCATGCGAAATGCCCATTGCGTCATTGTTTCTCGTCTAAGCGGTCTACGTCTTGAAGAGAGGGAAACCACTGGAAATTGTTGGCGTTTATGAAGCCTTGGATAGCTGCTCGCATCGATGATGGATGAAACAACAAGCGTAATTTGGTTATAATATGCCAACGATAGGGTGTTCGCAAAGATCCCCAACGAGGTGGATCAATACAACTGAATAATTGAGATAAATATTTCAATTATTGTTAGATGATATGCGTTGTCAAATATCTTGAGACGGAGATGTGGAATAGCACTGAAATACTACTTCATTTAATCAACTATAACTACGCTACTTCGAGAATCAGTGGATTAACGAGTAGTACTTGAGTTATGGAAAATAAAATTTCTTCACCAGTAGATCATTCGGAGATAAATTTGGCAACAATTCAAATGAATTGTAAAATTCACAAATACCGATAGTGCTTAGACAATCTTTTTTGGAATATCTCTATTTTTACAATAGAAAAATGATTTGATGGATTGATTGCTATCAAACGTTTTTATACCGATGAGGTTAAATTGTATATCAGCTGCTCAAATAAAGAGAATCCGCTTGCTATTCCCTAGCTTGCTATCGATTCATTGCTTGCTTGCTCTCGACAATGGTAATAATGGTACATTCTCATATCCACTCCTAAATTCTTTGTTATCCACCTCTCCAATATCACTCTGGATATACGGCATTAATAACGTTCCTATTAAAGACCTCAACTGAATCAAAAAACTAAATTCAACTGTTTCCAAATTGAAATTTAACACGGATATTACCATCATAATTTAAATAAACTTTAAAAATTATGGCTGTTGGAATTACAAGAATTTTCTATGTAGAATATTTTATTTATAAATCATCATATAAGACGTTTGATGGAGAAAACAATAAATATGTGACACTTCATTCTCGAAAGCGATTATTTATAGATGGAAAATGTAAAGATTCTTTACAAAGGGAAACTTTTTTTGGAAGAAATTTAAACTACAAAGGAATATTTACGCCAATAGTTGAAAAAAAATGCACTTTAATACGATTAAGATTCGTACAATCAAATATCATTTCTTTAGTGTTTAAAAAATATTATTTAGTTATATTCACCTCAATTTTTTAGAATATTTTCCCTCCTCTTAAGGTAAATTTGGTCTAACTCTTAGAAATTATGCAAGATGAAATTCGATAACAATAGAAAATTTTACCATTCGGTTATAAACATAAAAGATTCTGTCCTAGCGGCGATTGTTCTATTATATAAAATATTTATAATAAAAACAAAAGCCCAATAAATTCCCATCTGGTCATTTCCTCTCCTGACCAATACTTAGTTAATATTTTCCCTGGACTTTTTAACATTTTCTTTGGATTCTTATTCATTCATTGTCTTACTTTATACTTGAATTTTCATATAAAAAAAGCAATTCTTTAGCAATTTTCATTTTCGCCTTTTACTTGCTTCTAGATTTCGGACTCTCTATTGAAATCATTGTGCAAATATTTGGGTTTATGCAATAAAAATAAATCTACAAAATATGCAAAGAGAACAAGATTGCTTTGGCGATAAGAAATTTCTCAAGCAATTATTGCAACCATAATGTCATATTGTATTGTGACGAATCACTATTATAGATGGAAAAAAATATTTGTGCTGCAATGCAATTAGATGCAAGAAAAATGCGAAAGATTTGATAGAACGATTGCTTAACTTCATGAGGCATCTCGAATGTTTATCAGCAAAAATCTGAACGATGTTTATATGAAAACATTACAGTGAATGGCAACATATACCTACATGTAGACACGCGTAGACAAACGCCCACACATAGATACAGATCAACATATATAAAAACACACCACACACATATAAATATACATCATCCATGCAAGCATACACAGTTTTCCCTACACATACTTTTCCCTACACTTATCTCGAAGCCTATCAGCGGAATGCGTATCTCGATGAGGTTCATATTTCCGCTTTTAGAGATTCAAGAAAAAGTTAAAGAAAGAGTAAAGGAAATAGTGAAATAATAGCACTACTTTTAATCGTTTTTTAAATAGTATCATATTAATATTAATCCTTGAATTATACTATGCACAATCCGGTTAAAAGGATTAGAAGAAAGGCAGACTTAAGAGATATAGAAGATTTTGTTAGCAAAATGCACTCGGATCGTTGTTCGTTGTTCGCCAATACATCGAATGGGCAATGATGAACGATTTTAAAGAAGTCAGCTCCTCTTTCTTCAATGCATCCCATAGTGCAGAATGTTTAATCACTCAGTGACCATTTAGCATTCGAATGCATTAGTCAACAAGTCTATGCTAATACAAGAAAGAAAAACTGTTGCTATATTTATAGAGAACACAAACAATCGTAACAGTTATAGGCTAACAATTGATATGGCATAAAAAAAAAAGAAAATCACGTAAATCGATGTGAAATTGAAGAAAGAGAGGGCAATAAATGAGTATTAAAAATATTGACATATATATATATATATATATATATATATAAATATATATATGTAATCAAACCGACAACTGGGAAACACCATAAATAGAGATAGAAGAAGGTATTTGGTTTTAATAATTTGGATTTCAACGCAAAACTCATCGTTTAGCAAACGTTTTTAGAATGTTGCCATCCAGCAAGAAAACATACAACATGACTGACGCAATCTTGAACGACCAAGTCTATATATAAGCATCAAAAAAGGCATTACCTATGAGAAGATGCCTGAGGGATGTAAGAACTGTTGCTATATTTGACGAGGGAAGAATAAGGTAAGGATTAGGTCTAGCGGCGATAGCAAATTAAGCAAATCGAAGAGGATCATAAAAAAGAATAAAGTTTAAAAGCTGTGTTTTGAGCATCAAAAAACTGCAATAATCGTAAAAAATAGTTAATGCAACAAGCAAACGAGGAGATAGCTAATACGCTGGAAATCCTTAAATAATTCCTCTCATTTTTCTTCTATGTAACACATTTGATTCATTGGTTATTAATATTTTTTCATAGATTATTTATTTGAATATTCTCGATTGATTGGTTCAATAATTCTATTTCTTCGAAAATACCCTCTAACCATTGTTCGCTTTAATTATTATCGTCATTTCGCCTCGTCTCCTTTCGTTGTTTCATTTGGATTTGAGCTCAATCGCCCCAAATAATATTGCCCTCATTACTAAACCCTTCAGGCATCTTTCGATTGGCTAATTCTTTGCTTATTTGTGTAAATATAGTCTTCGCCTCTCAGATTTGCTTAACTCATATTGTAGATTATATCGGTGGTACAAATGTTGCATAAACGATGATTGATTGCTGCGCTTACGTGTTCGTTCTCAACATAATGTTTGTACTTGCATCCTTTCCCATTTTCCCACTAATCTTCAGGTTTTTACTCACTACTATAAGAAGTAAATATGAAGGAAATTACGGCAGGATATTGCGAGTTTATTTAAAAAAAAAAAAACTAAATTAGCAAATTGTGAGTCAATTCTTCATAAATGTTGATGATCGTTAGTTTCGTATCAGAAATCATTCACCCTCACTATTATCGCATGCTGATCAAGAATGAAACAGTTATAGAATATTTATGTGAGAATATTCAGTATAATCTCAGCAATATTCAATCTAGACCGTTTTTTTCTAAAAAAAAAAAAAATAAACACCTATAACAGTTGGAAAATTTTTTAAAAAAAGGAAAAAAAAATTTCAACGAAGCAAGTTTAACTGCTGGAATGCACAACGACTCTATTCGTTGATACAATATTGAGAAACGGTGAAAATTAGAAGTGATTGCTTCAGTGGATTGTGAATAAAACTTATTCATTGCGTATTTTATATCATCATCACATATGAAACATCATTGATAGCTAGTTAGAATATTGCATACTCATTCTCTTTGATAGATGTTTATTGCCATCGAATATTACATCATTTCATTGAAAGTGATAATGCTTCCTATTCGGTGATTCGGGGTTACGGTGAATGGTACAGTAAGCCTTTAATTAACCAGTTAATTCGACAAGAAATTCGCATTGAATAACAACGAACCAATTATAAAGGTTGTACATCGGAAATACCGCTGAGGTGTGCTGAGCAATTAGTCTTCAAATATGAAATATTATATGAATAATATAATTCCCATCATTCTCTGCACTAGCAGTCATATATAATTTGTAATCGAAGTGACATTAGGTTAGTGCATAGTGTCAGAAATATAAATAGTGAAAAGTTATTATAATAATTAAAGAATTTAGTTAATTCTTCAATATTTGCGATGGAAAACCGCAACTAAAAGAGGAAAAAAAAACAGAAGTTATTTCGGTGATTTTGGTTATTATCGAATGAGGCGAAAAAGAGATAAGAAGTAACTGCATCCCTCTCGTTGCCCATTTGATTTACTTCTGAACTATTTTATAATGAACTAAAGATCTACATATCACTTCTAGATCCTATGGCTGCCTTTAATGTGCTACAGAATGATCTAAACGTTTTTGTACAGTAACCGAAAAGCGTTTTTATACAGTAACCGAAAAGCATTTTTATACAGTAACCGAAAAGATGATAGTTAGATATTTCATAGTTTGAGCATTCACCCTCCTCGCTTCCTCTCCTCCATTCCACTTATGTTTGGACAATTACTGCAATCATCCACTAAAAGTGATACCCATGATCTCGGCGAAAAAATCCGTTCAGATCTGCAGCATTTCATTCATAAATCTGTTAGAATCTGATACTTAACTGCATACGAGCGGGATGGCTTTAGAAAAAATCGACTTTAACGTCTTCCAGCTCCAATCTATTCTCATTTCCGTTGTGCTTTCGTCCACTATATATTCAAATGCCCTCTTTTGCCAGTAACTTACGATTTGATATATTTTGCATAGCTGAACATAGAGAAGTTCATCGGCTTTGTTGGTTTTTCATATTTTGGCCTAAATGTGATGAGTGCAGACGTCAAACTTCCTAAGTGTGGTCGGTGACGTTGAAGTTTGTGTTCGTGTTTCCGTGTTCGATCCACTAAATGGAAAGAGCTATGGCGATAGCCAGTTAAAACTGGAACATATGATTTTCTTTCTATAGATTTCCCTACCCTCATGGCCAATAAACTATGCCTGCATCATACTATGGCCGAGTCATGGTTTCCAGTTTTTCTTGGCTATAGTTTGCCGATTCCCCTATTTTACGGCTTCTATTGGATCGCGAATTGTCCCATTCAACTTGCATCATAAGATTCTTTTTTTTTATTTATGATAATTAGACGAATTAATGTGTTCAGTTTCAATAGCTAAGAAAGTTGATTTATATATTATATAGCCTGAGGGCAAATTGCGCATTCCGTTATTTCCTTGTTCTTACAGTTTTCTATTGCTTAGCGTGGAAACCTCGTGGCTTATTTTACGCAACGATTTTTGTAATCTCAATATTTTGTAGTGATCGATCAATGACGACCGTTGAGAGTCTTTTATGTGAAGTGAATCCTCTTTTGGAAGCACGATTAGCGTTGAAATGTGGTGAACAATTATTCTTCGGTGAATCGCTTCTTCTTGAGCAACATTCCAACGAACTACCATCTCCAAGTGGTATGCGCTCGTTTATTTTAGCCCATATTTAATAAAATTTTATAGGCGTTTGATAATTCAGAACTTTAGGTTAAGCCTTAAGCCGTTTCTATGAAACCAGCAACGGTCAGTGTCCATCTCCCATAAGACGGAAAGAAGACGGTCAGCTCACCTTAAAATTTCCTTTTAGTACTTAAAAAAAGGAAGCGAGAGGGTTTACAATCGGTTAGGTTGGAGCAAATTGCGAGGGTTCGCCGCCCACCTCCTCCTCCCCCTCTCCGGCCATCTCCCTTTTCTGTTGAAGCATTTGTCAACCACTGCCCTCAAACTTTTTGAATGCTTAACTCGACTCGACGCCGTACTGTGAGAGGGAGAGGAATCTGGAAGCTTGAGGGTTGTAATCACAATAGCAAGAAAGACTACAGTTCGGATGAATTACTTCGAAATATTCTTCGATGAAATTTAGATGTTTATAGGGCGCCACTCACGACATTCGGAAAGCCATCGTCATTCAGAAAGTCACAACCGAGACCACCACAACAAGGGTAAAAAGGAGAAGGGACATCACTCGAAGGGAGATCATGAGCAGAACAAACATGATGGCCTTCAGAATGCGATCGCAAATGCAAAGGAAACTCTTAGGAAGGCACTTGAAGAAGATAAACGTAAGTTGGTTTTCTTCGTTGCCCCACTTTGCTTGAATTTCACTTTCATTTAGTACTTCTTCCATTCTCACAAAAACTGAATACCTCTCTATCGAGTTGAAATCTGTGTATGATTATGCCAGTTTTACATCTATTCATTTCGGACAGTTGAGTCATTAGGGCTCAGGTAACGATCTATTCATGCACTTGAAATCTATGGAGAAGAGGGTGACAAGGTATCCTTGAATTCTTTAACTAACCAGTCGTTTTTATGCATCTTTGCAAAATCGCCTCATAAAACTGCCTTATTATAACGTGAGGTCCTTGCGAATGTATGCGTATGTCTTTGGTCGGTAGTTTCGGCCAAGGTATGATGCCTATTAGGAGGTATGATGTGTATAAGGAGGCTTCCTTATTTCACGTTTATCCATCGGTTTCGATGGAGGATACTGGCATTTAAAGATACTAAAAAAGTGGCATTCACTTTACATTGCTCAACTTTTCTTTTTTTTTCGACCGGATTAGAGAAAAGCGAATTTTCGCTTTTAGAAAATTTTTGCGAATGGTTAGATGATTAAAGTTATTGAGGCGTTACTGTGTATATTCATTTCCTTGTGGTAACATATAAGACCGGTTGGTTCGAAGAACGAGTTACATTCATAACAATGTGAGCATACTTGATGGTCCATCTACCTTCTCAAGTCCTGTTGTTCCAATGTAGCCAATCTTTTCAAGTAGTTCACGCATGCTATTCACTGTGTTCTTTTCTTAATGATGTCAAAAGACTGCGTGCAAGGATATCTGGTTATACGCATCATGCATGACGTTTATTAATAAGAGTGAATAGAACAGAGGAAGGAAATAAGGAAATATTTTCTGCCTATAGATATGATCTTGAATGATGTACCCTATTTGAGGTGGTACGCCATCAAATTACGCAGGTTTTCCGCAAACAGTCATGGATGAGATTGCGAAGCTGAAGAAGGAGAATGAGTCAATACGAAAAGAGCTGAATGAGCTGCGTTCTTTGTTCAAAAACCTCGAAAAACGCGTAATGGTATGTATTTATGCTATGCAACTTAATTCTAGATATTTTCATTGATTGCTTTCGATTAAGGCGCTAGTCGTGAATACGACAGCAAAGCTGTGACTTTAGAGCACAGATTAATGAATAACTTAAATTAGAGACTTCCTCAAGTCGCATTCTACTTCACCGGATGGATGTTGTTGAGGTTTTACACAAATGAAATCTTTTCTGCTCAAAATTTAGTTCGGCATACAGTTCATTTCTTTGCGCTAAGTAATATTTGGCAGTGGAGAGTTGTGATACGTGATCGATCGCTTGCAGTGGATGCGCTTCGACTATTGCGGTTGTGGATTGTTCTCGACAGGACATCGAGTGCTGATATTGGGTGATGGTAATTTATCGTTCAGCGTCGCATTCGCCTATGCTCGACCTGAAGTCGAACTTTTGGTTACGGTCCTAGAACAAGAACCTGATCTCATCTCGCGCTATCCATCTGCTGCCCGAATGCTCTCCCACTTGAGGTCGTTATCTCACCGTGTCAGGATTCTGTTCGGTGTCGATGCACGTTGTCTCCCGTTGAAGTGGAAGAATTGTTTCGATGATGTCATTTGGAATTTTCCACATCCGGGTGGTAAAACTAATCTTCGCAAGAGTCGACAACTGATGAGCGCAGTTTTTAAAAGTATATCGAGTATCCTTTCATCAGGTCATTTTCATGTCACACTTGCAAGAAATCAATCGGGCCTCGATCATGAAGCAATTGTTCGAAGACATTTCTTCAAGAGTAATTCTTTACCAGCACACAAACGAGACAGTTGGCAAATTGCATATTTAGCCGCTGAATGGAATTTTTCTATCGAAGATGTGCATCTATTTAATCCTCATCTTCTTCCTCCATATAATGCTTCCGGATACCGCAGTCGTGATCAGATTTTTCACAATAGCCATGATGCAGAGACAATCACTTTCGTCCTTACACCGCCGTTATTTTCGTTGAATGATTTGAAGTGCTATGAGAATGAAATATTCGCCGATAAAGAATTCGGTCGTTTCCATGAACTAAAACCATTCTATAGACATGATATTTCGATACTCTACAAAGAGGCGAATACAATATCCCAATGGGAAAGTGCTCTCTTTGAAATGATACGAGATGCATGTGGTTCATTAGTGGTGGCAATCGAAGAAGTACAGCAACTGAGATCGATCGCACCAGACGGATTGTCGAATCGAATTTATCGAATCATATGGCAAGCTTGGCGAAAACCGTTAAGTAAATCTCTTTGCAATGCACTTCAAGAACAACTTCGAGAAATAATAACATCCAATGTGAGGCGACGGAAAATGAAGATTGTGTTGACGTGATCGATGTTCTCATTTGAATAAATCCCGATGAACAGCGCCTCTTTAAACTCTAAAGTAGTATTGGCATATTTCTCGAGCGCTCTAATTTAGTAACGATGCAATTGGTCAACCTCACGCTAGTGCGGCTTTAAGTTGAACAACTTTTGATGGTGCATTTGTTTGTCGTGTAGATTGTTTTTCCTATGTGGAAGTTTTGTCATGCTGTTTATAAATGATTGTTGTAAAAGACTGAAGTTGATGCAACTGCATAAATCAAGCGACGGGGAGGGGGATGTTGAAAACAATGGGATATTTTGGTTGGCGATAAGGAAAGGATTGCAGCTGATTGGTGAGTGTGTCTTTATGTGTTTTGGTGGCCTGTGCTCTGAATAGGCTTGGTGGCGAAAGCATTCATGTATATTTTATGACTGGGATAAGCGGCATTTCGTCAAATGAAGATAGATAAATATGGAAAAGTAGGCTGCGATGATCTGAATACAGATCATATCGATTCGGGTATTAAAGAGAGTTGACAATATATATATATATATATATATATATACATATATAATTGACGAAGTCACAGTGATGCAAGACAAATTAAAAGAGTGGCCCATTTGACGCATGCGTTATGGATGCTATCAATCAGCTTGGTCATCACATCATATGTACATCGCCAACCAACAGGTCGTTCATGGATGGAGCTTTGGCGATTCGCCGTTGCAATGCCCAAATTAAACTCAAATTCAGTAGCACTAACTATGCTTGTTTTAAGTAATTTATTCTCATGATTCACTCGAATGGCATTGGTATTAAATTTTAGTTTGGTAGCAGCTCAACTACAAAGCCAGCTTCCGAGAAGAAGATTCCGGCGAATGAAGAGAAGGGAGATGGAGAGGATTTCGATTTGTTTGGTTCTTCGGACGAAGAGGTTGATGAAGAGAAAGAACGCATAAAGGAGGAAAGGCTAAAGGCATATGCAGCTAAGAAGGCACTCAAACCTGCAAGCGTTGCTAAATCATCCGTTATCCTCGACGTTAAGGTTGATTCTAAGTTCATTTAATCTGAAGCTAATTTTGCTCCACTTTTCTCAAGGAAAAATTATTCAATTTTTTTTTCTGATATCATCGTACGTAATGACGTTTATTTCATCTAGTTTCGATTGAAGATTTGCTTTATTGGATAATTATATGAAGTCAGGTAATATTACCAATGTTGCACGCAGAGCAATTGAAAAAAAAAAGAAGAGGGAACGTTTTTTTTCGCAGTGTTGAAGGCTTGCTGAAAAACTCTGAAGAAAGAAAAGCCTCAATATATCATTAATAAGGAAACAGTGTTGTTAGAAAACCAACTTAAATTGTAGAGGGAATAAGGAGGATATCGATGAAGGATGAAAGAAATTAAAGATAAAATAATCGTCAGGATTTGAAAAAGAGTTTCGAAATCGTAGTGATGCAGTAGAGGGTATTACTGCGGCTAGTTTTTATCATTTATCTTGGCTTATTTAACGTAATACTTTGAGAACGATTGTGTGCTGTGGAAAAACGCCTGAGGGCATGCTTTTCAGCCATGGGACGATGAAACGAATATGGACGAAATGGAGAAATTCGTGCGTGGAATCGAAAAGGAGGGCCTAGTTTGGGGAGGAGGTGAGTCTGCCTATGTTTCATCTAGAAGTTGTTGGTGTTCAATGAGGGAAGAGGTCCAGATGGGGTGTATATATTCTTTTGCTCACGATTCCTTTTGCGGATCTATTTCTGCAAACTTCTAAAGCGAGATGTGAGCTTTGAAAGTCAGCTTCCTTGGCTTGTATAGTCATCCAGATCTTCTTGAAGATCAGCGCCCCCTTTCGAGATGTGGTCGAAGAAACTGTGAGACGATACTGGTATAAAGACGAACAGTTTGTCACACTTATACAGTAAGATGACAAACAGGAAAGGACACTAAGATGACTTGGATCACCGGCACGATCCTGCAGTCAGACTCTTCACTGCCACCGATCACCTGTCGCACTTCAGTGGCCACCCGTATGCCCATTCGGCCTTTAGACCAGGCTAGAAGCTAAAATGAATACGTGAGCATATCAACCTCTGTCGTGCCTCAGGCTAGCATTACGACATATGCTGAGTAGTCGCACGGCGCACTGCTCCCGCTTGCTGTAGCTGACTGGCCTAACCCACACACCACCATTTTTAAACTTTTTAAGGGGTCTTTGCGTCAGATTTGGGTATGGGTTCTTGGATTCGTTTTTAGATAGAAATCGTTGTATCGCGCCCTTAACTTGGCTCCTAACAGGAAGTGATTTTAAGAGTATCGCAAACTGCCATTGCTCGGCTTTAGAATTTGACACCGTTTCGATTTCCGTTTTATATAATACTTGTTTTTGAGCCTTTATTAGTTCACATGTTTGGAAACTCATGGCGCAAGTGTCTCCGATGAAATGTTGCTGATCGTATAAAATTTGTGGTTTGTAGGGAAGTTAATCCCATTGGCATATGGGATCAAAAAGCTGCAGATCATTTGTGTAATCGAAGACGATAAGGTATCTGTTGACGATTTAATCGACCGTATCACGGAGGACGGCTCCGATTACGTATGCTTTTTCTTATGCGATAATAAATTATGGACATTAACTCCAATTTAGAAGATATAGGAATGAGTGCAGCTACAAGCTTTATGGTAATATCATATGTTTTGGCAGATCCCATTTATTATTTATTCGGTGTTATAGAAGATTTAGAGGAAATATAGCCGCAATATTAGTGCCTAAAAGTTGTGAGCAAATTGAATGGTTCTTCTCCATGCTTGCTGAAAATGAGCGGAACTAGGCGATGTATTTTATTTTATTTGTAATTATTTATTTTGTATATTTTATTTTATATCAGCGTCTGAAAGTGAGTAAATATAGAATAAAGTATTGAAAAAATTTTGTACTATCTGAATGCTGACCGATATTCGGATGACCAAATTTCGTTATCAGTGTTCCTTTCTATCCTTCGATGATGCTGTGTTGGCCATTTATCTCGTAGGTCATCGTCAGATATGAACCTCTTACGACCTCACGAGATTCTTGGTATCGAGTCATGCCAGTCTTCAATTTTAGGTGCAAAGTGTTGACATCGTCGCGTTCAACAAGATCTAAGAGAGGCTTTATTCTTGATATGGAATCTTCTCCATCTATTCCATTACGTTAGATTCGGTGTTTGTCCTGACGGTGATCAGATGTCGTTTGTTTTTGTTAATTACTTCAATACAACATTATTCTATCGTTGTGATCTTTTTCTCACAAAGAGGAACTCCTAAATACGCATTCGCAAGTAGAAGTATGCAAAAAGTAGATCCTATCGGCGACAATTCTATACGGTAATACATCGTAAAGGCCGAATGCTTTCCGTTAATATGAGGTCAGTAGATATTTAATTGATGTATGGAAAGACTGAAATTTTTTGAATGAATATCGTTTAAAACGCATATTCAAACACATAGAATTTGAAATAGCGCTTAATTATGAAAGGTTTTAAAACTAGTTCATGTTTACGCACTACCTGTTTACAAACGACGATCGTAACGTTCATAAGGAAGCATTGCGTTTGAAATATCGTCATCTTATTGTTATCCATATTTGAATGCGTTCACAATGTGTAAAAAACACGGAAGTTGCTTCTATACACGATGATTTCTTGTTTTTATTGCATTCATTTCACTCGATATTCATAGTACTGAAGCCGACGACTATTATATGTCGATATTCATAATTTCATTCATTAAGCATTAATTCATTTATTAGGATTTCTTTAAAATGTGTAAAAAACACGGAAGTTGCTTCTATACACGATGATTTCTTGTTTTTATTGCATTCATTTCACTCGATATTCATAGTACTGAAGCCGACGACTATTATATGTCGATATTCATAATTTCATTCATTAAGCATTAATTCATTTATTAGGATTTCTTTAAATGACCAAAGATATGGTGATATTAGGGAAGCCTATTTGCTAATTATTATTAAGTTGCAGCCAAATTATTGTTATCTATGACCACTTCGAAATAACACTTCAAGGTGACCATTTTCATTGTTATTCATGCATACTTGTAAAATCATTGCACACCTTTACGTTTATCGACTAACACAAGAGAACTAGAATTGGGTTTATACGTATGTATAGTGCTATTCATTCATTTTCCAAAGAGAAATGAATATGCAATCGTTGCGTTCAATAAGTTCTTAGAAAGTTTGTACTCTCAATTTTCCCTTATGTACTTTGTCGCCTTATGTTCGATTTTTGCGACTAGATATTGTCTCTTTTGTTAATTACTTCAGTAGGCAAGGTTTTTTTCTACTCCTACGACGTTTTTCTTTTTTTTTTCTTTTTTTTTAATGAAACCAGCAAATTCAAATGAATATTCACAAAAGCAATTGTACAGACTATTTGCTTTTATAAATGTTTCAAATTTCAACTGAAAATTTTGTTGAATCTAAAACGATTCGTATTTGAATGCCCCTTATTCGAGTCCTGTTGGTATAGCAATGAATAAATCATGCAAGGATCAATATTCGAAGGGGATTCCATGATCCCTTCATTGCCTTAGCACATTCGATTTTGCTTATGTTGAGGATCGCCGATATGGAGTTAAGGGTTGTCGGCATTCCTTTTGAGCCATTAAAAACAGTGCTCATCCAAAGAGCAATTCTATTGTTTGTGTTGTGACGAGTAGGACAATAAGAGCACCCATAAAGTGTCTCATCCCTTTTGGCGGCTATCAAACATTTTGAAACGCTAATAAATTCCGTTAATTTATGTGTGCTCACACCTCAAACGCACTCACATTTTGTGACCCGTTCGATGATAGTTCTCATTCTTACACAAAACATCCTTTATGTTTCATTCGACTAGTTCAGCCACCTGAATTGCTCATCCTGCAGAGTTGATTGCAAAGCAGCTGCGAAGATTGCAAAGCGCATGCGAAGATTGCAAATTAACGATTGCAATGATGTGTATTTTTTGCGTTTCTGTCGACAGGCCCAACGTGCATAGGAATACCTGAAAAACTATAAAATAACATTTGCAACATTCGCTATGCGACATCGATCGCTTTATCTCAACACAATTGTGCAATTGAAATTCACGTTTTCATCGCTCGTAATTTGCTTCAGGAAGATTTGCACATGCGATTTTCGTACCCTTTTTAGGTGTTTCAATTTATTAGAGGGGCAGAAATTAGGCTTTCAAGTTTTCATAGCATTTGGTTAATAACAACTGAATCTGATCGCCGTAGCTTCAATGTTTCACATTTTAGAGCTTCAGTAAGATATGCTATACTAGCTGCAAATGATAATCGGTCGAAGAAATATAGAGTTGAAAATTAAGTCATATTAGTTAATAACAAACATCATTGCTTGCTTTCGTTGCAATTAGTCGATCTACGATATTGCATTTGAGTTGAATAGGTTGTATATTTGCTAGCATGAAAGTAACGCATGTATGGGATGTGTCATTCAGCTGGCTGTCAGGAACTAGTAAGTGAACACAAGCATAATGACAGCCGTTGTCTGCCCACTTTTAGAGGGAAAGCTTGAATAGGGCAATTCGATTCACTCTCAAACCCTCTTACTATTTATGTGCATAAATGGTGCACTCGACAATTTAGCTCCCGATCCGTATTCGACAGTATGCAATCCATTAACCAAGTGAGCATTCCTCTTGGAATATTATACCTCACTTATATTTAAGCTTAGGCTTATTCAATTACTCACTCATAGAGAAACTTTTGTTGTATAGCAAATTATTTTTGCATATTATTCATAACATTATATGTGATTTTCTTTGTATACCTATATAAAGATAGAATTCACATTATATATGAATGGTTATGCAGTGAAATATCAGTCTATATATGCGAGCATATTCCATATTCGCCATTCCTTACGGTTAGTGCATGTGTAAGACTTTCAAAGCAATTATTCAATGCTTAATTAACGATATAGATGGGAATGCTGACCATTGTGTGGAAATAAGTTCGGGTAAATTTCTATAATAGTTTATAATTTGTTATCTGATAGTTAATAGTATGCCCAAAGTTCGCAAGTAATTAGTTATGTCTCGAACATATTCATCTTTTAATTTGCGCTATTTGAGATCGATCTAGAATCAGACTTCAGTGTGATCTCCGCCTGGAAGGGGATTTTCCCATTCGAGGACAAGCGGTACTGATGAAGCTAATCCATGTTGAAGAGATCTGAAAGTCTATACTCATCTCGATGTGAATTAACTCAAATCGGATTTCAGTTTAGTATTGGGAGAAAGATAAAAAGACAGAATAGGTCCCTCGGAGATGCGGCTCGTTAGTAAGTTATCGGATCGAGGATTAAGTGAGGTGGATTCTTGCTTGAATAATTGATAGCTTAAGGCTTAAAGATTCGACGACTATTGCCATTGGCATGCGTTATTCATTTGGCTAATGCCCAATGCGTTATATGCTTTTTGAAATGGACGTTAGACGTTAATCTTGTTAACGCTCTTTGCCTATACACAAATGCAATATGAGTGCGTGCTTTCTTTGCATTTTATCACTAGGAAACGAAGCAAAACTCATATTGGAATACGGTAGACGCGAAACTTATAAATTATTTATCGCAATATTCAACGATGCACACAGCAAATCTCACGTAAACGTGAATACTGCCATATCATTGGTCGATTGGTTATTATGGATTATCCATATAGAGTAAAATATCGAATATTTTAGAAATCATTGAAATTTAGAAGATGGAGGGTGATCAGAGGACTATATAAAATAGATTTCAGTTTCTAAAAAGAAAAAAAAACCACTGAAAAGTGCATTCCCAGAAAATGGCATCGCTATGAACACCAACATTGATGGAATTTAATTAGCCCCGAGGTAACTCTCCAATTTAATAGCATCCTAAAATTAAAGCAGACAAGAAATGTTTCTAAAGAATAGAAAGATGTAGTTCTCTTTAAAAATCTCGATGAGCATCCTATCACCCAGAACATATTTTTATCGATGTTGTATGAGGGGTGACATTTATTACTGTCCCTTTTCCCTGCTGTCAAAGAAAATTGTAGAAAGTAACGTCAGATTGTTTTTCCATTCAGAAACACATTGTTTTTATAAGAATCTAGCATTGCAGTAATAGTTTTCCTCTGAATGTTATTTGAATGGATCCTTCACATAGTTTCGGATTATACATAGCTATTTTTCATGCATTAATTGCAATAAACAAATAAATAAATAAATAAATAAAACACCAAAAATCAAGCAGTTAAAATAGTAGAAAAACCTAGTAGTTGATTATGCGATTGAATTATTAAGAAAATTGCTGTTGAAAGAATTTTAGCGCTTTTCTTCTTTTTAAATAACTCAAAAATGAAAGAAAAAAAAATTTATCTATGAAATAGTCCCTTTATGTTGAAAATATCTCTCTCTCTCTCTTAATGTTCACAAATATTTGAACTAATCGAAGATCATCGTTGACTTATTCATAATAAAGTCTACGCAAACAAATTGACGGCTATGATGACGATATGAATACATTGTTTGTCCTATTGATTTCGTTTGTTGTGTTCATATTTGCTAGAAATTGATTTCTGATAGTGATTGGCCATTGGTTTCTTTTTCTTTTCAAAAAAAAAAATGAAAAAATTTTCCTTAGTTTTTATTTGCTATATTTTTCAGCGATCACGGTAACGATAAGATAGATTAGCTAAGTATAAGCTCAGGAAAAATACGATTTCAACTAATTTTTTTTGAATATTTTTTTCTATTGTAGTTTCATTTTTTTTGCCATGAAAAAGATTATAGTTTAATGCTTTTTAATAAACTGTTGCTTAAGAAGTACTACCCTTTTATAGAGACTTTTTTTTGCGAAGTTTTTTAATTTTAACCTTTTTAGTTTTCAAAAATTTCAACTTTAACTGTAAGAAAATTTTCAACTCAAAATTTGCTTATAATGGCGAAAAATTCTTTAGATAATAATAAATTCAATATTTAAAAGTGAACGTCTTTTGAGTTATTATAAGTATAACCTTAAAATATGTTAAGTATGATTCATATTACTGAATGTTTTTTGTGTGGTGACTTATCTCTTTGATATTGGCTATTATGTTGCATTTTTTAAAAGAGTAAATATACTGTAAAAAGTTTTTGAGAAGCAAACTGAAGCAATCAACCAACAAAGAAATGAGTTGAGCATTTGATTGATCCACATTCGACTGATGTTCACCTAATTGGCCCCCGATCACTAGTTGAATTTCGTTCTTTCTCAAGAAAAAAAAAAGACCAAAAAATTGGAAAATAACTTCTTTAGCATGTTGATAATATTGGTGAATTTCTCTTAACTTCGTTATAAACTACTCAAAGCATAGTTATAATTGTTTTTTTTAGTGCTAAATATTATCAAGTTGAGGAAAAGTGTTTTGGTGTTTTTAAATAGGGAGCCGAATACATCGACATAGTGATGATGGAGCTTTTTGAAAGACACATCTACAAAACGCTCTTGAACATCCTTAATATGGATGTTGAATACAGCATGAGCGATAAGAGCGTGTCGAGTGGAACGTTTCGGCTGTGTGTCCTCCTCAAGTACTTAGAATCTCTCGCGTACTCCATCATCCAAACCACTTCAATTCTGTAACAACCCTATCGACAATCGTTCACTCACCTCATCACTTATATTAGCATCTCAAGTATCTCTATCTTTTGTCTGTGAATAAATTACAGCTTATTCTCGAGTTATTCACTCATATTTATTCGATTACATTCAAGACATTACTGATTTTACCTATTCATAAATGAAATCACTTCATCTACCTATTCGAAAAACTTTCTTTGAAAGAAGTGCATATTAAAAACAGCAACGTGCTATAAGAATAAAATTTCATTAATTTACTTGGATAAGTCATTGCAATAATGAACCCCATTAAGCCATCCGAGAAAGGTAAAAACAACGAATCGCTTCTATTGTGTAGTTTACTTTCAAGGAATATTTCCTTGTTCTTGTGGGAGATGCTTTTCAATGTGGGATTATCTCCTACACCTTTTCATCTCTCCATCTGTAGAGAGCCAATTTTCGAAAAACTGGCAACTGGCACCTGTGTCATCCTTGAAATTTTTTGTAGTTACATCGCCGAATTCTCATCATTTCGTCGATTATTAATCCACGCAGATTATGCAATTAAGCTAACATTTGAGAATATCATTTTAAAATGATTTTGCTTCATGAACTTTGTAGAAATTTTTTATTTTGGAGGAGGGGGGAGGGAGGTGGCGGAAGAGGTGGGGATGGGAAATAATAGTGGGAACATTCATACAAATACGATAGAAAATCTACTCTAGAGCGTTTTAGTCTCAATAATGTCGAATTATTGAAAGAGGAAGGGTGAATGAGAAGGATTTATTGAAGAGTTGCTAAATCAAATGCTCGCTTTTAATCGTAATATTGTAGCCAATTTCTTACTGCAATATATTTCACGACGATTAGAATATAACAGACCACCATATATGCAAATTTACATAAGCATGTATTACAATTGTCAAATAATATATTTATATTTATAAGAAAAAGCAAAAAATGAATATTGGTGGATTGCTTAGTATGCTTTCTTAATAATGAGGTCTTTTTGAAGCAGTCAATCGAAATGCTCCACCTATATTCACTAACAGTGGTATATTTGGCTAACAATTGATTTTAAACGCATATAAATTAGTAATTTCTGTTTTTCAAATCGGTTTCAAATAACAATTCCTTTCCAATGTTGCAATGATTTACGCATTTGCTAATTATATGCTCTAACTGTGTGCTTTTGTAGCATTTCCGGTTGATTAGTAGCTTCTTTTGCAAGAGTTTTGTGAGGCATTCACAAGACACTTTCAATTAGAGCATCGCAATTAAATGTACACCCGGCTATTTGTTGCCAAATTCTGTGATAAACAACGGTTCATGTCTGAAAAATTTTTCAAAGGACAGTGAAGCATTTTCAAAGAGGAGCAAAAAGTTATTGAATTATGCAAATAAAAAAATATGACTTGCGAGTTTTATTCCGAAACCGAGTGAAACTTAAAGAACAACCAAAAAGAAGAGATAATTAATCAAAAATTTTCCACTTTCTGAGAGTGTTCCATCCGGGTTTTTGCACATATTCTATCATCTAGAAGTCAAATGGATGCCTATTCAAGCTGGAGTTCACGGACCGCTTTCTACCTCTGCTCGTTTTCTCTGCAGGATTGGCCTCGATCACTGGATAGATAGGAAGGACAATTCATCAGAAAACGATGCCTTTTATTCATTGCGTCGATAGGTGATGTAGGTAACTATAATAGAAAACAATTTCTTCCACCTATAACAAGTTTCATCTGTTTATAACACTAAAGCCTCGGATACCAATGTGGATATTTCAATACCTCGAATTGTATTGTATCGTAAAGCAAATAGATGAGAAAATTAGTTATTTTCATTTTTTTTTTCGTTAAGAACTCAACGAGGGAGCAGTTTCTTTTTTTTGCGAGTGAAATTATCATCTGTCAGCAAGTAGCGTCGTTAAGGTGGAATTGACGACGAAGATGAGCGGAAATTATTGGCGATATGCATATAATTTGGCAACGAATAATCATTTACGATGCGAAATTTAGATAAATGAGTATTGGGCAACGATTAGTGCAGTTGACTGCTAAGCAAAAACGATCCAATTCGTTGAGTATGATGCTAATCGTTCCCATTTGAGAATTGCAAATTTACTTACCTTCATTCAACGTTCCCACTCAGCAAATCATTCATTCGTAATATTATTCGCATTTTTTTTTCATTAAACGCTGATAAAATATCAAATATCATCTGAATATATAGACTTAGGCACTATACTTTTCCTAAATTTAAATATAGCAATTTTAATGGAAGTAAATTGTCGATAGTATAGAAGATGTTTTTCGTGTCTTAAATATCCTATAGAAATTCTTTGAAAAAATTTAAATTTAAAAATTCTGTAATTCTTTAAGTGATTCTTTTTTTTTCTCGAATTACTAGAGCTAATCAAGTAATGAAAGCATTAGAGAGGTGAATGACTATCAATTAGAAAAGAAATTCACAAGTATCATTGTATGACTCATTCGGTATAATAGATATATATATGCATACCATTTTGAGTTGTACATTTACGCAGGGTGAGATCGCTGCAGGAGTTCTACATTTACCTATTGTACTCAAATGGAGCGATGCGAAATCAGACTCGAGACCAACTTCACGGGTTACCATTTATTCGTACATCGAACAATGGAATCCAAACTCTACGGTCAACGCTCTTCGAACGTTAATTTAGCCGTTGCCCTCCGACCCTCTACAAGTTCACTCATAATTGAGCATATTCGATCCTTCCCCTCTACGACCCCCCTCATCATTTGCGCCATTCTGATGCTCTTTTGTTGAAGTTCGTCCAACTAGAAATTCTTCCATCGATGCATACTCAGAACTCATTTAGTTTAAAAATCGATGGAAGAACTAAGCACTTATATAATAATGCCTCAAGCAAGTAAATAAAATTATAGGTGATATGAAACATTGTTTAAATCATGCTTTTAGTGTTGCTACATTGCTAGGGCTAATATTTACAACTACCGTAACAAATTATAGTTTTCTGGCGTTAATAATTACAGTTACCCTAATTAAAGCTGCATTTATATTTGCATATTTAAGAAATTTATAGAGTTACGATAAGGCGATAATTACTTATCGAAAGATATATTAAAATACTTCATCATTTAAGATCATATATAAGGATTGTCGCATATTAATTATAACGGTAGAAAAGACTCATCGATAGAGTAGTATATTTCACACTCATTAGAAACATATTTTACGCTCTTATAGCATAGTCGGTTAGCACACCTCAAAGCTAATCGCCTTGCTTAGCACTCTCAACGAATATGCAATTAGCGGCTTATTGTTTTCGATTCTCATAAGCTTCGATGACGATCCCTCAATGCATTCGTCAATATCAGCTGAATATCTCTTTCATTTGTGCATAACAGATTTGTTTTCTATTCGTCACTTTATTGGTTATAATAAAATTGAATTTTTTTTTCTTTTCTTTAAGCTTTGATCGCTCATGTTGGCTTATAACTATTAAAATTACGATCGTTCTTGATCGTAAATCTGATCCGTAATTAATAATGAGTATTTAGGAATTATACGATATACGTACCTACCGGAAGCAAATGTTGAAATGAATATGTTTCACCAAAAAACAAAGTGAAACATATATGTTGTGTGTTCTTCTTATGAAGATATCTTGCCGACCGTCTCATTCACAATTTTAATGCGATTGCATAATGTCAATCCCCGTATTGTCACGACGATGTTGACGCAGCCTATGTATAGCGCATATTCATCGATGGAAATCTCTCTGTCCCCTTCAACGAGTAAAGCCCTTTCACCTTTTAATATTGATGTGATTTAGCATAGGTTGATTGCCATGATGAATTAAGTTGAGCTGGACTCTAAGTCATGAAACATTTCATAGTATATGAAGTACCAAACGATGTGCACATTCTTTGAATGTTCAACATCGAATATTCGAAAATGTTTAATTGAATATTTCTTAAGATGTGACAAATTAGCTCTTATTTTTAATAAGTTTATTAGCATTTAGAAATAATTTTGCACTTTTAAATTGAATTGAATACTTAAAATTTTTCTATAAATTTAATTTAATATAGATTGAATCAAACTGTTCGATTTCTTATCAAAAGAGTATCACTTTATGGATTTCATCGAATTGTAGTTATCTCTATTTAGACGAATACATATTTCTATACTTTTTTATTGTCTTTTCTAAAGGGATTATCAATAATTCGTAGTATGCTTATTTTTGTTTGACAAGTGAATAATTTCAATGGAATGATAAAAGGTCATAAGGAATTTCAAATTCAATTGATGCAATTTTTATCCGTCACCGTTTTATTTGGAGACAATCCACAGACGATCCACTTCCGTCGAAAAATCCATTGAATGAATTATCAAGTATCTGAAATTGCAGCTTGATGATATTCATAACGAATAAAACTGTTGACACTTTTTATTTTGACAAGTTGAGAGTGCTTGCTTTAACATATACTGCTGTGTAATCATTGTAAGATCGGTTTATGATCATATACACATGCATGCACACATACACAAAGACCTACACACACACACACACACACACACACACACACAACACACACACACACACACACACACACACACACGCTTATGCATATACGTAGAAGTACACACATACACACATACATTCATATGTACGCACACATACATACAGGCATCGACACCTAGACGCTGCTAATGTTAATGAAGTGGCTGCTGTTGATACGAATGAACGTCAAAACGATCAACAATGCTTAGAAATGAAAATCGTCCACTATGCCCGTATCTATCAAACATCATTGCGATGCATTGCAGAAACTTTCGGCTTCTTCTTCAAAAAAAAGGTGTGCATTTATTTGCAAGCGTATCGTTATTGATGAGAGCCGATCGGTTGATTGCATTATTTTCAATGGTTTGCATTGCATTTTGTATTTAACGCAACGTGCATTTGCTAAATAACATGTATTTATAAATGCGCATTTGTTAAGCATCGCTCATAGGAATGAAGTGCAATCGTTTCCGGTGTCTTATAGTGCCGCCTGCTTTATTGAAATTCACATTCTTGCACACAGAATATTGCTCAGAAGCAACCATTGTATATTTTAAAATTAATTTTGTTTTCCCGTTAAAAGTGAGTCACACTAAAGAATCAGCGATGGGATTCAAGAAGCTGATAGATCTAATGGGTGATGGCACTTGAAGGTTTCGAGTCCATCGAAGACTGTTATGGAACATCGACCCTATATATCGAGTTATTTTAATATTGCACATATATTCTTCATTATTTGATAATTTTTATCGAGGAAATTCATCACCGATATTTTAATCTTTGATTCATATTATGCTAAAAAGTAGAGTTCTAATTCATATTATGCTAAAAAGTAGAGTCTTTGAGGTGTAATACGCTAGCCCCATCTATGCAGAATTGATTAGGAAACGGATGGCTAATCGAAGTTTTTCCGACAGGCAGTTATTATTTGAACTTGACCAAAAAAAAACCTAAATTTTATTTGTTGATCGATTTATGGTGGAGAGAAGTAAACGATATTAAAGCTTTCTTTATGAAAACAGTATTTTTGTACAATGACATATTCACAGAACTGCATTACTTAGTAATATTATCTAGGCCATGCATATCAAGTAGCATCTAAGGTATTTTTCTCAACTTATACAGCTTTACCAACTGATGACTGATAGCTTGCAGCTTTAACTTATCACTTGATAGGTAACTTTACCAGCATTACTAATATAACTGCTAGGTGAATGCTCCCGCTAAGTGTATAGTGCGAGTTATTTTTAAGTTTTTTTTTTTTCCGGTGAAGTAATGAATCTTTTAAGTTCTGCACTTTCTAAGTCCCTATAGCGAAGTTGCCCAAATTCTATGTAAGGCTTGAAATTGTATGAAGAACGCCACAAGAAAGAGGATCCATTAGTGTCATAGAGGTCAATGTTCACACAAAACCAATTGCGATCCACATAAATGGACATACTGAGTGCATACCGCTACCGGATGTTGGTTTCCTTATGTAAACCTCTCTATTGTTTCTGGTTATTGTTTTTCTATTTCCCATAGCGGTGTATATCTCATTCATCGAATTCCCTACAGAAATGATTTATGATTCGAAAATGAGCGGTATATTCCGAATAATTTTAGGCGAATAAGAATTGCTCTATGCAGTAGATCTTGGCAGTTAAAAAATTAACGTATTTGCTAGCATTTTAATCGCTTCCTAGGTGATAAATGAAGTAATGTAATATCATTTGCCTTGACGAATTGTTTCTTTTCAGCGATACTATTTGACGTTGATAAAGCATCTTCCTATAGAAATGCAATTCAAATTTCGCATATTTGAAAAACTAAATGATTATTACAGTAATCGATGAAGTTTATTCGAGAAATTACCGCAATTTATGTGTATCTCTTCGACTCATCTTGTTAGCCCATTTCCGTTTTTTGCTAAAAAGAAAATTTTTTAGCATCAAATCGCCACTGTTGAAAATATTCGTAGTGCTGTTAAAAGAACTTATAAAAATTGTGATAAGCTATGATAAGTTTTCACTTCTTATAATGCTTATAAATATAGGCAATTTAGGTCGTTCTTCGTTAGATTTTCCCTTGAAAATCTCATCAGTTGGATATTTTTCGATCGGCACTTTATAAAGATATTCGAAAAAGCTCTAGCAACAATAGAGAAAATTTTTATTGCTTGCCTATTTATTTATAAGATGAATATCAGAGAGGTTTTACAATATGAACCGGAAGTTGTTATGAAAAGATGCGCATTTGCTAAGGGCATATATCGTTGTTTTTTTTTGTTATATCATTTGATTTCACTATGAAATATAGAGAGCTACAACTTAGAATGAAGGATTTTTGCGGAAAATGGCGTAAGAAGAGGCGAGTGTTCTTAATGATTTATTAGGTTCTCTCGGAGGGTTGCAATCCCAATTCCACAATTTTGATGATTGCGCAACGACAACGCCTCGTATACGGTAGTAGATTGGCTACGCAAATCCGAGCGCATCATTGCGTTCATTTGTCATCCACAAATCACATTTTTTTTTTCACTCAGAAATATTTCTCGAATGAAAACAACTTTACTCATTCGGATTTTTTATTAGCTTCTACACCAATTCTAAAGAGTGCACATTATTTTCACATTGATTTTTATCGTTAAATTGATGAAAAAAAATTACCAAAGAAAGGTCTATAATAATCTATTTGCTATATTTACATAAAATGGAATAAATATAAAAGCGTAAAAAATCGGCGTTTTTTTTTTCGTTATTTGGGCATTTTGATCTAAGAAAGATTTTCATGAAATGATACTATTGCTAGAGAATATTTTAGAAAACATGCGCGGTATTCAACTTTTTCAGCAATAACAAGTTTTGTTGAAATAACGAAAATATTACAGCACATGAAAATATCGAAACTTCCTCTCATAGTGGGATTAATCGAGCGTGCAAATGAAGGTAGTGCTATTTTCCCCTTAAAGAAGCCATTGTCGCAGTTAATGGAAAAGACCGGAAGAAGCAAAATCTACGATTCGTTAAGAAATGCGTTATGCTTATACCTCCGGAAACTTACGACTGTCTACATCCTGTGCAAACAATGAAGTTCCATTTCTAGACGTTCTTCGTTGCTTATCGTTGAACATTAATCTGTAATCCATAAGCGCGATTGCTTGCAAATCGTTGCTTTAATAAAAACATTGCCTTTAATATAAAATTAAGTTCTTTGTCGATCGAATTTTCCACTTAAATACTCATTATTATTTCTCATATGTGAGAACTGAGCTATCCATTGTGGTTTTATTTTTTAAATTTGTTTTATCACTAAAATCTTGAGACAAATAAATCCATCAATTAGCAAATTTGGCGACGTTTAAGTTATTCTCACTAAAGAAAATATTTTCAGTGAACATCGCAATTTATTCGTCTTCGATTGAGAGCATTTTCTTTGGCGAAACAAATCTTGTGTTCACCACTTAAAAGGTCGCTCTCGTAGTGGATCAATCGAATTGCAATTTTATGCTCTCACGTTGATCGTATATAATCCGAAAATTTGCTGCTTTGCACTCTAATAACATGGATTATAATTAGCACATATTTGACTTATGCGAAGGTCAGATTGTAGTGCACGATGCCTTTACATCACTACGCTATCCTATTCAAATGCTATAGATAAATTTTATCGGTACTCTTTGAAAGTCGAGGAATATTGCTTATAGAATACAACTTCCCTTGGAATTTGACAGAATAGTAGAAGTTAAGATTAGCGCTGTGGTGTGACGTTGATTTTATTGAAATAACGCAAAAATGCAATCGTTCTATGAAAGTGCAGCTGCACTGCGTTACAGTGGCTATTAGGCCACGCAAAAGACGTGAATCTAGAGAGCTGAAATCGGCGTCGGCGACTCGACGACGTGACGGCAATCGCGATTCAACGGCGCAATTAAGGGATTTCTTCAATAGGATGATGCGATTTACCTCTAAAATGCGGTTATCCAATCGCTATGCGCGATGCGCCCGTTTAATGTGCGATCGTACGGCGCCAAACTAACTTAGGCGACCACTTCAGCGACTTTCTTAGCTCATGCTATGGAACTTCATGTGAACAAGCAAATTTTGCGCTGCGTTTTGGTGCATTTATGGGTTCTGTCGCCAACGAAAGGTAGTACGCTATCTTGTCCAGAAGTGTTTTTGAGGTAGTGAAAACAACTGATAAAGTACCATTGCTCTTAGACAACTCAACGTAAAATATTGAATCCTCTGTAGATGCAAAATACAGTGGCGAATGCGAAGAATTTGGGGGAGGGAGAGGAGGGGTAGAGGGAGAATTGTAGGCGAGGGAAGGTGAGGTGGTGACAGCGACGGCATTGAGTTTTCTGCCACTTGGTTTCGCTTTGAAAATGGCGCTGAGCTACATTCTTTGGAAAATTAGCTAACATAAGCCAAAAAACTTTCTTCGTGGATGCCGACGACCAATATGCTGAAACCGCCTTTATTGTGTCTGCCACTGCAATGATGCTTTGACACTTTTTCATCTGAACTTTATGGTTTTTTCGTATCTTGTAAAATCGAATCCCTTGTATCAAATTTCTGAAGCACAAAATTTTATGCGGATAAAGTTATAGGAAATGATTCATGAGGAATTCGAAATTCAACTGTTAAAACAAAAATTTCTGAAGTTCCGAAAAAATGGAAATACGAAAGAGATCGAATTCTTAAAAAGTTGTGGCTCAAGGGTTGGGAGCATTTAGGGAATGCCACCCGCGGGGGACGTAATAGCTCTGACCTGTGGCTAATTGGTGTGCATGTTCGGCGTGTTCGCAGGAAGCGAGCAACAATGTCCGCCAGCATGTCGCCCTCTAATTAGCCACGCTGACGGTCACTTCAACACGACGCCGCTCACCCTCTGACATTCTGCCACATGGCTATCGCACTTCCCGTTCGTCTTTTACCCACCCCCAAATGCCGCTATCGATAAATGCTTCGTACTAAATATGAACATGACCGGTGATAATCCTATTAGAAGACAGAAACGAAAAAAACCAAATAATTCGATGTGGATTTGCGTATACTTTTATCGGGCTAAAAAAATTATGAAACCGCTATTACGTGCATTCTTTTCATTCCACTCATCTGCTCTACTCCGAAAGCGTTGGGATATTTAGTGTAGTTTCAGCTAGTTCTACGCTTTATGATAACTAGAAATGACTTTAGTGAATATGTGTTTGCCAGTATTAGAAAATGAACTGTTGCAATTGAAACTCATTTAATCAATCAGCGATTTTTTCGAATAAAATAACACACATATTAGTGATACATCATCGTGCTAAACAAAATGTAATAGCCTCAAAAGCATAGGGGTTTGTTTTGATAAGCTGAAAATAGTTTGATGCGAGTTTAAGTTTAGGATGAAATTAGCGCTTACGATGGTTACTTCATTAGCGCGAATATCCATATAAAGGCCATTTATATTATCCTCTTGTTCTTAATATTCTGCTAAAAATGTTCACCATTTTCTTTGTATTATTATCGCTCATATATTTCTTTTCTATTATTAATACTATTATTGCTTAAGCATCTCAATGAAATTAACTTCCCTCGTAAAAGAAGATGTTCCCCCAAATATATTTTGATTTTCCACTAGAGAAATTCCCATCGTTATCAAATTTTTATTTCTATTTTCAATGGTATTCATGAAGAAAATAAATTTAATGATGTGGAAAATTTCACTACTATATTATAGCATTGAAAACGATTTGCAAGCATTCCAAACTTTTCTTTTTTCGTTGAATAGAAGCAAAAATACATTGAATATCACTCGTTGATGTTGTTGATGCAGTTAGAGTCAAAACAATAGAAGGGATTGCATGAATATATCAAAAAAGACTAGGTAACTTATTTCACAGAAATTAATTTTTAAAAAAAAGGGTGAAGTTCATTGATGCTTTGTTGACGTCATTTGTATTCTCTAAGCTTTATTCTTGATGTCTGAAAAAAAAAGTGCATCATTTCGTCATATCGAATAGAAAAAATCGATTAGGCGCTCTCAAAAATTTTTCCATTAAGTTTGATTCATTTATTAAGTACATTCTTGTGATGGTAATTATCATATAGAAAAAATAAGTACTAAAATTCGAATAGAACTTGTCAAAATCAACTGTATCGAATGGCAATACATGCATCAAAAGAAAACATTTATAGGAATATTGCTCTATAATGAGTAAGCAATAGAACAAATATACATCCAAAGTCTTCATCAATGTTTCTATATGTCACATAGCCATCACTTCATTAGTCAACGAATGCAACAATCAATAAAAAAATTGCTCTTAGATAGATACTAAGAATAGGGCATATAAAGTATCATGATTAAATGAGATACCTCAAATGCGCTTTGCAAATTGACTTTTTCGAAAAAAATTTACCCACTAACTGATGAGGGTAAAAATATTTCATCTCTGAATATTTTGAAAATAAGAAACTGATTCTTATTTCCTTTCAGATTGATTTTAAAGCGTAAATGCTCATAATGTCGATCGATGTTCATAACATGACGGAAATCGAATGGAATGGAAGAGCGTTGAGGTGAAACGACCGCAAATGTGAGGTGGAGAAAAAAATTTCGACCTCGAATGATGGCCATTGGGGAAAAAAAAGCGAACTTCCTCAGCAAGCGTATATTTAACTGGTTATTGTGATGTACAAGATATCAGTGAAAAAAAATTGTCGTTTTACTTAAAAACAATCACTGTCCCCTATTGTTCTATATCGTTTCGGAGGCTCTCATCTCAATGTTATCTTTTAATGCATTTCAATTTGTTATATGAGATTTTAGCCGTTATATTTATATTTATCAATTTATTGTTCATATATGTTTTATTGTACGACTTCAATACTCAAAAAAAATTTCAATATTTCGAGAAGGTAATTTCATTCAAGATAGCAACAACTATTCTATGAACTTAATTGTGAAGTTTATAGAACAACTATTCTATGAACTTAATTGTGAAGTTTATAGAACTAATGAATATAATATTTTTCCATAATTTTTTCCTTGCTTTCTCCAATCCATGAAAATCTTCAAGCTTATTAAATTGCAAATATTGGAAATTTTTTTGCCAATTACGAGAAAATATTTATTTTCTCCACTGAAAAAAATTATGTTCATTTTTCGATGGATTTAACGAAGTCTCTGAGATTTGTGATTCAAAGCATTCTAATGTTGTAGACGAGAAAAATTTGAGTTTGCTCCATTCTCATTGATTGCCTTAAACGTGATGAGATTTTTTCGGTGGAAAAAATTTTCCTCATCATTGCTTCATGTTTATTGTTTCACTTGCGCTATATGTGAACGATTTTTCAACTTTTGTGTCGATGAAATAGACATATTGCCGAATATTAATATTGTCTACTTGCTGCCAATAATATTCAATTCTAGCTATACGCAGTTTAATCTAATGGTGAGAGGGGGAAGGGGGGAGGGGGCACGATGCCTTTATTATATATGATTGCAATTCTTATCATATGCCTATAGGTTCACATTTAAATGACTATGATCACCGAATGATACATAAATAAATACATTTTTATTTGTTATTGAAAGCAATCTTATACAATTGCAAATTTTCAATTGAAATAACGTTAATAATTTATATATAAATTTGTGAAAACGTAGAAAATTTGATGATAATTCCTCCAAATGCTATATGTCAATACCGGAAGCAACACCTTGTAGTCGGTTAACTTTCGATTATCGTTCACTTCTAATTGCAATTATACTGTTTTTGCAATGTCATATCATTTTTAATTCCACATTTCAGTGGTGATGTTAATAGAACTAATGGAATGACATGATTTTATATTGCAAAAATTGTAATCAATTTGCAACAGTCAACATTGAGATAAAGCATTTAAGAGTGATGTTTTTTCGTGCGAGCAATATGGTTGGTTGCTTTATGAGTGCAATACGATTAGGCGTCTCTCTTGACGCGATAATTATTTATTACTCTCGTCGGCAATCCCCTTCAAGAAGATTACTGTACTTGACAGCCAAACTCCAACGATAAGTCGTCGTCGAATGTAGTCAGTCAGTCAAGAACATTGGTCTTCGATCATCGAATGAGAAAACACTTCCGGACCGAGTATCACGTACAGTGAGTGAGTGTATCGATGTTTACCATGTGAGTCAAGACAAGTAAGCGCAACCATACTCGTCAACACTTGCCGGATCGTATAACCAACATCCTTCCGAGAAAAAAAAACGAGCCTACTGCTTGTTAAGAGGATTCAATTGGATTTTATTTTCATATTGGTAAAGGCGAATATTTCTTTTGCTTTTGAATAATAGCATTTCGATGCGATGAAATACGCTATTCAATGAAGTGCTAAGCGGATTTTTAGTTCAGTTAACTGCCTATGCGGTCTTTAATCTCTATGACAAATGAAAAAAAGTTGTTTTCTTTTTTTTGCTATAATGATATATAATTGTTTGGTAATAGAATATTTTTGAAATTTTGTATTGTTGATAGAAATATATTCGCAGTCGAGAAATATATTAAAAACACACCGTCGAGCTGCTAAATCTGAAACTGTTGAATTTATATAATGCATTCGGATGCTATAAGTTAGCATAATAATGTGTAGATTTATGCTTTCTTGCACTATCTACCAATATTTTATTCGTATTTAGAGGTAACATGAAGTGAGCCATCACGAATATCATAGATTATCACCGTAAAAGAAAATCCGCATTAATGCATTAAAAATTCAACGATACAACTTTTTTAAATGTCACAAATTCACATAATAAGACACAACACGATATGTATTTGAATGTTATCGTCATTGATAAGCACTATGAGCATAATATATGGATGGATGATGATTTACGGTGTAGTTATTTGATTAAAGAAATGTGACCAAGATGTGTATCCGTTAGTGCGGTAGTCAGAAGGAGGTATTACTGTAGTGGCAAAATGTTTGCGAACAACTGTGAAGATGTTTGCCGTAAGCGGGTGTCGTGTTGAGTGGAGCAACGGCATAATATAAGCGAAATCGGCTCGAAAGCGTCGCAAATATTGACTGAGTTGTTATCGATCCGAGCAAGAAACAACGAGAACATCGGTTGCACTTCACCACTTGTACCCCTATTATTTCCCCTCCCCCCACTCTACCCCGAAGCTTCATAGACTAAAATTTGTTTGCTCGTCGTGCAATCAAAGCAATTTTACGCCTTTCAAGTTTCCTGTCTTGAGGAGTGCTACCGTAGATAGATAACTGCAGATGATTTCGGTGTAGGAGGCGAATTGGCGACCAGCCGGGTACAATGACCTCTAGCCGATACAACACCGGAAAGCAATATTCGATTTTGATTATTACTGCGCACCACATACTGCAGACGTCCTGCTGTGTGTTTGCTGCTTATTACTTAGGCTCTCGGCTATAGCGTCGCGTTGTCGTGTTAGATTTCTTGCTGCTGTCAATGAGCGTTGCCCGCTAGAAACTAACCGTCTGAAGGGATGGCTGCGACGGTGACCAAAAAAATCGCCTCAAGTGATAATCGAGTTCATTGGTCATGAAACGTGGAATTTCAGCTTCTTCATCTTCAGAGAGATTTAGCCTCTCCCTTGGTTTGTTCCCACATAGCACAATAGCAAAACCTTCGCCTACAAATTACGAAAAGTTGATATCACTGCAGATTTGAGACAGGCGCCAGAGAGAGGGGTGAAGTGATACGGCTAAATGTTCGGCACAGAGTGATAACTCAAAGTTAGCAAGCACGAAGTCGGCAATGTGCCTGGATAACGTTTATCCAGTGATTAGTTAAGGTGTTAAAAAACTGATGGAACATCTGTACGGTGAACAATAAGATTTCTTTCTGTAATGATGGCCTTTTTTTTTCTGCTCTCTCTTTCCATATTCGAGGAATTTCAGCAGCAGATCCCCTCTCCATTTCGCCTTTTAAAAAAAATCTAGAACATAGATTTTTTTTTTTTCAGTTGTCATTCTTCGGGTCCAATCTTCTTAGAGGGGAAAATACAGCATAGAACAAAGTTATGTCTGTGAGTTGAAGCTTTCCGCAGTTTGTTGAGCTTTCGATTTTATGCGGGTATACCAAACGCCACTTTTTGTTGAATCAGATGCGTGCATGAGGGGCCGCTTTGTGTGAACAGACACCCCTTTTGCCTTTCCAACTCTCTCTTTCTCTCTCTCGATCTGCATTTGAAAATCGCAACGTGTCATTGCATCTAATTCAAAACACAGTTTTAACCTACCGAAAATAATAAACCACATTCGAAGTGATTAAAATTTTGATTCAACGCAATAAATTTGTATTCGCTAAAAACATTTCAATGCTAAACGAAAATATATTTCACTATAAAAATCGCTGAAATTTCAAAGAATATATCAATTTAGAATTTTTATAGACGAAACAATTCATCTATTGTATTGTTTGATTATTGTTTCGTTGAAAACACAATAATTCATTTGTATTTCATAAAACTTCAAGCACAATATTTCAAGAAGATAGGAGACGCTTTTAACTTCTCTAGAATACTATTTGTATTGTTCTAAAAATGTATTGTTTTTATTAAATTTCATTCTCATTAAGTGTTTTCTATTATGCCGATCGACATTAGCGTTGATTTGATGGGATCGGAAAGAATTGAGAAAAAAAAAAGAAATGGAAGATGAGAAACGGCTACGAGTTGGAACAACGAACGGATATGAGTTGGCGCAAATATAATAGGATTACAAAACGATGCTCATGAAAGCGATATGCAAGCATAACGCGAAACATGTTTTTTTTTTGTTCTCAATTGTGGAATGCACTCGTAGTACGATCGATGATTTGTGAAATCATTTAAGAAAAAAAAGTGCTAAGCATCGATAAAACTATCTCTTAATTTATATCTTACTAACATTGCAATGAAAAATGATATCATTATATGTGTTTCTGAAAGTAGTCTAAAATTACTTGAATTTTTCTATCATTATTTTGTATTACTTTTACTTTCTATTCAACTTTATTTACAATCTTTTTTATATACTTTGAATGAGATGAAATTTCCGTCCTTATATTTGTATGCGGAAAATGCATTGAAAAACCAGCTTTGACAAAATACATCCAATCATATGGATTATTTGTTCGCGCATATAGTTGGAAGATTCGAGTTGGCCGACTATGGGAATGTCCCCTGAAAGGAATGGATACGATGCCCTTAAAGTTATATAGGATTATGCTACGCGATGCATTCGACCGTCACTGACATGAGCAAGCAATCACCATAAGAAGATGTGTGACAGGTTCATCTTGCCCTACGCAAAACTCTCATCACAGGTGGTTTCACTCGCCTCGGCTGCACGTCATGATCTTGAACATTGCAACTATGAATATCTTGATCATACCTATATGCTATTTCCGGAAATATTTTGCTCGTTGCAATATCTCCTACTTTGCCGAAATAATAAATTTTGAATATTTACAAGTTCATTTCCCACTATTAATGGAAATGGATCCAATATTCAATAAATGATATGCTTGACCTTATCCAGAATTCAAATTTTTTTTCTCTTTGATTCCCTATTTCGAGATTGCCGTCAATGAAATAATATGATGCAAAATAATATTACTTGCACAATTTTGTAAGTATTTTCACAAATATTGTTGATATTTGCGATAAGTTGCTGAGTAAGATTTTTATATGAGAAGAATCGATCACTGCAGATGTGATTGTTTCTCACTTGCTGAACGGCTATGAAAAAGATTTCATATATTTGGTGCATTTATTGACTCAGATGCGCCTATTAGTTCGAGCTGCGCATTCAATTTGCTTTTTCTTCACTCTATTCCGTATGCGGGTATTTCGGTAGAGGGAGGGGGAATAAAGAATGGGGACGTTCTATGCCAAAATGCAAGTGTCAACAGCGAGCAAAGTGAAGCATATACATTGCTAAGTTGACGAACACATGAAGGGATTGGAGGGGTTTGTGTGTTAGGTGTGAGGCGTGCATGGCTAACAAGGGTGTCGATGTGGGAAGCAACAACTAAGCGGTACACGGTGTTGCGGCACACCTTTGGTTAGCCGACAGACAGCTCGGCGTCCTCGGTCGCATCGATAGCTTTCCCATTGAGAGCTGACGATCGCGTGCCGACCGCCTTAAAGCTAACAACACTCATATCGTAATTGAGATTCAAAGCTGCCGCTACAAACCCTAGTTGGCACAAACTGCCGCTTACCTATCTCAAATATTTGTCAGCTTCAATTTTCCATTGCCTTTCTTTTTAAATCTAACTCATAAACCTCTTTTCAGGCTGGTGACTTAGAGCACTTCTAGCATCTCTAGAAAACCGATCGGTAATTAATCTGACACTGAGTTGCTTATTTCTTATGATTATGCTTTTTTCAAGATTTTTTTATTCAGAATTTCACTGTAACGATCGATACAAGCGGTGAAGTATTCGAGAATAATTGAAATGAAATACGTTTTTCTTGCATTTGGTTTAATTGATCAACTCCCTATTTACGATCAAAAAATAACAAAACGCACACAATAAACACTTCGTTCTATGGCTGATTAACCGTTTTAACCGTTCATAGAAATATTCTACAGGTGGAATCGAGTTTTTGTGAGTTAATCAAAGTAAAATTTAGAAAAATTCTTTTCGCAGCTTCAAATATTAGTAATCTCTTTCACAAATGATGAAGGAATGTTCGAAATATATTCCTTGATGATCATCCTATAATAATTGAATAAATTTCTTTTTTTTGGCTCCATAAGTTTCGAACTCTTTGATGCATGCTATGGTCAGTAAATAGCAGCTGAAATCACAGCACTTCTAGTATGCTTCTTCAAATGTTTTTCGCATGCGAAATACATTTTAGCATCGAATTTTAATTGCATTTCTTTTGCATTGTTCATAACTAAAACCCAAATATTTGTGTGTTCATCTCGAGGCAATAACAATTCAACTTGCTCTTTATATACTAAAATTCATGCTCATTTGAATGATGATCTATTTTGGAGTCGAATTGTATAATTTTTTCTACCTTTCAAATTATTGTTTCTGCGGTAATAGGTAAATGTACATTTATCGGAAAAGCATTACTCATTTCTGTCAATTTTTTTAGTAAAATATTTATTTGATAGTTTCAGTGAATACCTAAAATAAGGGAGAAGTTGTAGCGATAGGTGCAATGAGCCGATAGTGTACGTTATAGGTAGAGGTGTCAATTGAGCCGAATTGGTTGTTGTTGGCTTTGTTGGCACAGTTTGCCTATGTTTGCCTGTACACGACAAGTGGTGATCGTCTTGTCTTGATGAAGCAATGACTGCGTCGCAACGATACATTCGTATAAGCTAGCTAGCTAGTTGGCTATCTGCTCGTTGTCTATGCAGTCACCTTTCTATATTTCACTTATGCTATGAACGATCGCTAACACAACAGGTAATATGATACATCAATGTGGCTCATCCTACTTGTGCATTACTTTCTTATGTCCTATAAAAAAGGAATGTTACAACAAACATCACGTCGCTCAGTTTAAAGTTTCGACTAGAATATAGAAATGTCACTAATGCCAGAAGAGGTTAGAGAATCGCAATGAATAAAAATCATTTTCTTCACTAAATAATATTAAAATGTTTAGTCGTCGTAAGTATTCAACTAAATCAGTAGCTCACTCAGAAGTGGAAGAAGCGAGAGGAAGGGAAAAGGCAGGGAGGAAAAATTTATAAGGAAAAATTTTTATTATTTTCTCGATTAATTGAAATTTTCATAAGTTTATAAAAGGAGAATAAATTGAGAGTAACTAAATAAACAATTAGGCTATATAAATTTGCCGAGAAAATTTTTTTCATTAATTTTACTTCGGATCAATTGTTCTTTGCATACTTTTTTTTTCGCTTGCATTTTTGAAAATTTTATTTCCGTTTCAAATTGCAATAAAAAGATCAATTTAAATTAATCGAGTTTGCAGCTAAATAATTCCTTTTATATTTTGAACTATGTAAAAGCAATTCTTTAAGCTTTCTACTCAAATTTTCATATGTTATTTTGCTATATGCAGGAAGATGCGATTTGTTTCATTCCTTTCGATGCGCTTATATAAGCATCGTATGCGACCATTTTTTCAATTTGCTTCTATAGGCGAAGGATTACTCCACAGATCCTGAAGCGATAAATCCGGTTTCTTTTTCGCAATTATACCATAACCAACCCATCCGTACTGTAATGGTCATATGCAAAGCGACGAAAAGATTGTAACTGTAGCCAAGAATAATTGCAATTTACAGTGATCGATGCCATCGTATCCTATGTAAGCATCACAATAGCTCTACCTTTAATCAGCATGATATACCATTTTCTACTTTATCTCTTTCAATGATGAATCTTCTGACTGGATAAGTCTTTCAAACAGGTGACATAGAGAGTACCCAAGCGATAGAAAATGTTTCGCTTTATTGACGGAAAACGAAAGTTTCATCCAAGTTTCGAGAAATTCAACTTTGCAGAAGGCTATTCTACTTAGCTAAAATACAGCAATAGAAGGAATGCCATATTTGCAGAATATATGCAAATTTGATAGCTATTTGTACGAACGAGGAGTGAGCAGTAAGTCAGGAGATGAACGACAGTAGACACATCAACGAGCAATGCTTAAGAACTCATGAGGGAACTGGTAGAACAACACAAATGGATCGCAAGGTGAGACGATGCTTGCAGAGGTAAAATACGCGAAAGTGAATGACGAAAAGTTTTTTCTTCTTCTTTTTTTTTACGTACGCCTGATTTATGTATTTACATTTGATGGTACACTCGAAGGTCATTCCCATTTCGTTTGCAGCAGATAATTCTCGCACTCATTGTAGTAGTATGAGATGCACATCACCGAAACCTGTTAAATGAATATATTTTAGATGCATCGTAGATGAGTAAAACTTCTGAAGAATTATAGTTTTACATAAGCAACGATTATTGCATTCATAGGAATTATTAGGTTATGTTGCTTTCAAATTTATTAAATCATCAATATAAGAAAAGCACACTGAAAATTTGAATAATTATAATTTGAAATAGTAATAAATAAAGTAAGAGTCGCTTTGGTCTATGTGGAAAACCTCTCTTTAGTTCAAATTTAAAAAGATTATCATTCTATGGAATAATGGAATAATTTAGTAGAAAAAAAGAAGGAAAGAACCAAGACACGATCTTATTGATTGATAGAAGATTTCATTAATATAAGCACATCGTTATGCATTTGAAGCCTCTCTAATACATATTTGTTGGTATCTCTTTCATCTGTTCTCACAACAATATAATATGGTTATCGGAAAATCTCTGCAAATCTAATGGTAAAACTACTGTGCCTATTGAAGGTTCTGATCGACTACGGTGTTTAGAGTGATAAAAAATCGTCGAATGCCAACAGTCACTAGTTGTCTATCAAAGACAGTATTCTTTCGACTAATTTCTCACACAGAAATCTATTTTAGGCGAACAAAAAAAACCTGCAACCAACTCGTCTAGATATTTCTTCTCTTCGATTTAGGCTTTTTCACATTCAACTAGTTCACTTATATCGAAAATCAATAGCGATCAGTTTCCATCTTTTTTTTTTAAATTGAAGGCGGCATATCATCGATTGAGTATTTCTTTTGTTTAGCACAATGGAAGATTCGATTAGAACCGGTATTAACACAATTAAGTACCACTTCAAAACACTTCACTTTTTTTCATATTATTGTACTCTATTGTATTCCACAATAGAGAAATTGAGGAAGTTATTGAGAAGTCAGCCATCAAAAGTATTTTGAACTAAATGAACTCTCTCATCTCATCAGCTATATAAATATCCATCAAATGTCTATCATTGCGTTAATTAATTGTTTTTAGTGAGAATATTACGTAAATTCATCGCCAACTTATTCAAACTCAACAATTTCATATAGAAGTATATATGATTTGTTAGTACAATATTGATACTAATGAAGAATAACGGAAATTTTTAACGGCAGTTTTGTTTATCATTTACCTACTTCGTCGCTTCATCTCTGCTTCAATATCTCTATCCTTTATATGCATATATCTACATAAACTCTTCCATCATTCATGTTTATAGAAACAGCATCCTTTTCTTCAATTAGACGATATAATCGTACGAAATTTAAATAAACTCGTAATTCTTTGCTCAACAATTATCACATGTTGATTATACCTTTTTTTTTTAAATTGAAATCATAAAAGAAAGAAAATGTTTCGACCGTATGAAAACCTTTTAGAACAACCATCTTTTGATCAATTTTGATCGATCAGAATTGATCAATTTTTGGATATTAATCTAAATGTTTATCGGCTACCGGAAGTTGTCTGTTTTAATGCTAATAATCAAATGGAACTTTATTCGAAAATTTACTCGAAATTGAAAAGAATTAATAAAAACAATGATGAAAAAAAAAACGCAGAACTTTGGAACAAGCAACGAATACACACCTATATTCATATATAACATGTACAAATTCATTATATGTCATCTCATAAAGACAATCAATTTATGCACACAATAAAGCTTTTTACCAAAGACCTGCAACAGAAATGTTGAAAGCGGCGAGTGGCTTAATGCATCCACAAGCTTAAAGATTTTGATTTCTTTTAGGCTTGCATTGAATTATTTGGCAAAGACGCTATCACTCAGTTAGTAGAAAATGAAGCAATCGATCAGATAATTCGATTGAAAGCTATAAAAAATCTCAAAATTTTAGCAAGTGATGCATGAAGCGTATATCTTTTCTTTTTTTCAACAAGACTGGTTTTCGCGCTTTGAAAAAAAATGGCAACAAACGCTTTACATCGTCACTCTAAAAGGCTGAAGACGTGTGAAGAGATTAACACTCTCACCAGCAAAATAGCTATCACATCGACTGAAAACGAAACACAAGCACACGTAATGACAATAAATAATATTTGAGGAGTTGTATACCCTTAGAGGCATCTGTGTTCAGCAATTGCATTGAGTCGAGAATTTCATATTGCTTAGCAACGTGCACTTTTAGATTAGCTTACCGTTCAAAAACCTCTATCAATTCTTAGTAATAAGAATCAACGATATACATGCAATATCGATGCAACTATTAAATACTTCCTTAGAGAATTCCAATATTTCTAATAAATGAAGTGAGCATTTATTCGACAATTTTTTTTTTAGCATCATCTATCATTGAGCAATGCGCTTTGCTGCTCTAAGAAAATACTCAAATGCGAACGAAAAAAAAAATATATGAAATTCTCAAAACCCGCATCATGCTACGCCAAGAAAAACAACAGCCACATTGCCACCGCATTTGTCCGCCGAGATTGCCCAACGTCAAGCAATCTAATGTTTTGTAACGATCTCAAGCCCTCAAGCTCAAGTCACTACGAAAGAAAAGCATGAAAAGTAGCATCACTCCATCAATCTCATCGTTGAAACGAGACTGCTAGCAATTCCTCAACAAAAATACCATATTCAAGCAATATCTTCCGTTGAATGATGCTTACCTAGAACACTAGTAAGGATTATTAATTTAAGGATAGGGTTAACTGGTCACCCAAATTTGCAAATAAATCATCAATATCTTACAAAAGACTTTAGGGTAAACTAAACAGGCTGATGTGACTGCAAGAAGGATTGCTGTCTTACGCGGCTTTGCGTTCTCGGCTAGAACATGATGAGAAAACGAAAAATTCTCTCACATAGACTGCATATGTTGGAGTGGGATATTCATATGCGATTCGACGCCGTTGAGCGTTGCGTACTGCAGCCGAGGGTCGTGTGTTTGCGGAGGCAAGTACATATTCATCGGATCCTTGTGCGGTTCGTAAAAGGCACGAAACTGAGAAGCGAGTGGCGACTCACCGATCGACGACGAGTCGGGGGACTCGCTTGTCGTTGTGTCAGAATCCGGCTTCACAGGCAGTACTACACCACCGGCGCCATAATGTTGTTGTTGCTGTTGCTGTTGCTGCACCTGTTGCTGTTGTGCAGCAGCGGCTTGTTGGTATTGTGCAGCAGCAGCGGCTGCTGCCAACGAAGCAGGCGTTTGCGAATACTGACCAGGAGATGCAGCTCCACTCAGCGAATATGGCATTCCAATCATATTTTCATAGCCAGTTCGCCCGTACAGAGGATAAGAGTCGAAATAAGGTGCTGTGGAAACAGAAGTTATGGGTTGCTGCCAAGAAGTGGCCATCGGCTGGTAGAGATTCTGGGTTTTAATCGGGTCGAGAAATGAGGCGGGCATCGAGAGACCATTCTTCTTCGGAATATTCTTCGTCTTCCGCCTCGGACGGTACTTATAGTCGGGATGCTCTTTCATGTGAATAGCGCGTAGTCGCTTTGCTTCATCAATGAATGGTCGTTTTTCCGTCTCATTGAGCAGTTTCCATTCTTGACCAAGACGCTTTGAAATTTCAGAATTATGCATCTTCGGGTTTTCTTGAGCCATTTTACGGCGTTGTCCGCGTGACCACACCATAAATGCATTCATTGGACGCTTCACGCGGTCATCACCCTTCTTGTCTTTGGAACCCGGCGAACCAGGTGAATCTGGATCTAATTCCTCAGGAGGAATCGATGAGGTTGACGTTGGGGGCATTGCAAAGCCACCTTGCATGTACAACGATGAATATGCATCGTGCAACGTTGCAGGCGGCTTCATCTCATTTTCCATCATCATCATAGCTGATGAGGCGACTTTCGGACAGACGGCTCGAAGCAACAACGAATACAGAAGCGATGCGTCGAGGTCGTGGGGAGCACACGCAGACGAAACGACACCGAAATAAGAAGAGCTTTTTTGAGCGACTGAGGTGCCGGCCGAGCGATTACGATGAATAAGACGAAGGCAAGGTAGAGGAGCGTGAGGGGAGGGGCGAAAGAGCGCCGCTCAGCGCCCTGCTCTCGTCTGCAGACGAATAGAGGAACGTACGCGCGCGGAGACCGACTCGTGTCGCTGCTCGCACTCACAAACACAATAGCCAACGATCGACGGCCGCCGGCAATGACTGCGTTACGCCGAACGATGCACGGGGGTGTGGTCTCGCACCGTTCCCCAACGTTCATTGGCGCTCCTCTAAAGCGTCGCGTACCTCGCGCACTACCTCCCGCTCAGGTTCGAGCTACACCCCCTGCCTTCATCCCATCCTGAAGCCTCACGCCAGCCTGCCAGGTACATAAACAGCGTCATCGGTATTCCCTTTGCGCGAGTCGGAAGCACTTCCGAAGGGAATTCTCCTTGGGGCGATTACGGTAATATGCCGCACGGCCAGCATAAAACAATGAGAGTGACATCCGTGGCGGTGATCCCCTGAAACGATATTCTCTCAGTGGTGAATGATGAGAGTGTGGTATTTTTGCCTATGCAATCGCTTTCTTTTTTACAATGAGTAAGGGTGATTGGATTACGGTAGCCCTGAAGTAGAAGCAGCTTGAAGACGCACAAGGATGTAATCTATGGCGTGGAAGTTGCACTCGCTCTACTCGATTGACGACGACAAGCAGCAAATTGCCGAGGGGCGTCTCATAGTGTGGAAGCCTCGCATTAGGGGGTCGCGCAACTTTCCGCATCGCTAATTGCACATGAAGTTTGTCAAGCAAAAGCCGCCTAAACACTTCGTTTGTTTCTCCACTCAGCTGATTTCACGCCTAATTCAATGCTTCATCGTTTATGAGGTAAGCAAGTTGCCCATTTGGCGGTTGCTTATTCTAACATCGCTATTATTTAGGGATTTTATTCACTATAGAGTTATCTACCTCTGAAAGTGTTATCAAATTGGGCATATTACTTCTGAGAGGAATTCACGTTATATATAAATTCGAAAAGTATCTTTCTATTAGTCGAAAAATTCGAAAAGTGTCCTTTTGTGGTTGTAAATGGGCGTTATGACTTAAAAAGGGCGAAAATGCGCGAAAAGAAGCGAATTTGTTTTGTGTTTTGAATTTTTTTTTTCACAACTTCATTAACAACCGCGAAGAGAGGACTTCATTGACACACTCCTATAAGCAATGCGCTTGAACGCTTTTGCAAATTTGCATTGACAAAGCGATGACGATGAAAGACGTTTGCCTTTATGTTTGCTTTTCTGTCCGTTTGTCTGTTTGTCTGTCTGTCCATCACTTCAACAGTTTCAACTTGGACTAAAGTTATGAGTCAATCTATTCATGCTCGATTTTATAATGAATGGAAGGCTGGAAGTAGAATACTTTCTATAGAAGGTGTGTCAAACCGGGGAGGGGAGGGGGGGGGTTATCCACTGGTAACCAATGTGTTGCACAGTGTTTGCTAATTTTTTATGCTCACAGCCGGAAACTTTAGTGCCAAGAAATCGAACTGTCATTTCTCAGCTGTCTGTATCACCCACTAATATTTAAAGCATCTAAGATTGTTTACTCAAGTTGAAACCTGTAGAATTCGATCACAGAGCACTATTTTAATAAATGCTTATTATTATTATGAATTCAACGATCCGTGTTTTTAAATGAACAAATCTAACTAGAGTATTTTATTTATTTATTATTATTATTTTTTTGTAATACTTTCAACGATTATAACACTAATTACAATTGAAATTACAATCTAACAAAGAAAATTATTAACGATATTATTTAAATCTTATACAGTGAAATATACAAATAATATAAAAAACACTCATACAGTAGAATAGAATTTTTGCATTAACTTTGGCATAAATTGTTTTTGAATGCTAAACACATATGTAACCTGAACTATACGTCTCACACTATAGACAATAATAATAGAAATGAAAAATAACGACAGTTTGAGTTGATTTTTTTTAGCACATCGACGCATTTGTACGCATTCAATATAGCATAAATCAAGCATCATTCACACATATCGTTCTTTATATAAAAAAGTGCTAAAAAGTCAAAAATGAGCACTTTATGAAGTCTATTCGATCACGATTTTACGATGACAATAATAGTGTTGTTGGAAGAAAAGTTTGGAAAAAAAAAAGTGAAGTGAATTCTATATTTCACATTAATATCTGATAAAATTCTTTACTAATATTTATCTATAAAGTTTTTAACCTTATCAAGCTTTGAAACACTTTAGGCTAAATATGTACATCAAAAATAGTCAATGTAATAAGCACTCCCTCAAAATCTTCCTAGCATCCTAATATTCTAGATTTCGTCAGCAATTACTGTAACCGTATAAGTGCTCCATATTTAAAACGTCATCTCTCATCATCGTATACAATCTATAAGCTTGGATAGGAGTCCCATGAATGTCCTGAAGATAAGTAACCCAGTCGGCAAAAGTCTGACTTTATTGAAGTGATCTACTATAAGGTAAATTTGACGATCGTTATATTCAATATTCTAATAGAAATTTCCACAAATTTGCTTTATATAAAAATCGTTACGACGTATAGAGCGGCGTCTCTTCTCAAAATGAATGCGCATAAATCAACGTTGATATTCTTATGAAGTGAATAAACCGCCCGAAAAAAAAAACGTTAAATTCGCCCCCTCCCTATTCCCTATCACAACTATTATTTGTGATTTAAATTCAAAAATTTTTAACTTATTGAATGGAAAAAAAAATTTTCCAATACTTTCATATAATCGATTGATTTCGAATTGAACTTTAAAATTCAGAGAAATTTAACAAAAGAAAATAGAAAATTGATATTTGCATGCATCAACATACTCAAACAGTCAACAAATATTTCACCTTTATGTTACTCGGCTATATAAACAAAAAAAAAACTGAAGTATTTGAAGTGATTTGGTGACTGTTGATTGCAGTTTTTTGAACCTGACATATTTTAGAAGTTGAATTTCAAGAAACATTAAAGAAAACTGTCCACAATATTGTCACAAATATCCGGAAGAACAAATATATACAATTAGAATTTTGGCTTATCAGCCGAGGATCGCCTTTGAATGGCAATTATCAGCTTATCAGTTCAAGTCACTTAATTATCATCTTAGAAGTTCAAATAGGTCGCTTAATTATCGCCCTATCAATTCAGATCGCTATGTGCTCTCGTGATAAGCGAATGGAACATTTTTTAGAATGCATATCCCAATGCGGTAATATGAGCATCTCATTGAGGTGAAGCTTGCATAGAGTGATTAATCTTCCATCGATGGACACTTTGTTGCATCGGTGTATTCATATGCTGTCAAAAGCTTCTCTCCGAATGATGAGTGGCGAAAGCATTTCGATATGAAATTCACAAGCATAGAACAACCATCGATCATCATCTCGCACACTTCATTTCTTCTAATCTACCATCATATACAACTCATCATTTGCACGAATAACCTCAACTTTTTTTCAGAAAAATAACACATTGCGAAATTGCAAAGAGAAATGAACATGAATGAAGTCATAAAATGAGCGAAGGGGAGGGGGTTTTGAGATTATCGAAATGTGTTCAACAGAAATCATATTGCAAACTGCCATAGAAGTTGATGAGCGCTGCTGCACAATGCAACTAAACTGAATATGGAGATTGATGCTGAGTTACAAACTTTTTAGCGCGTTAAATTAAATTGAAATAAACTACAAATTCTTTTAATTTCTCGCTCTAATGAACTAAATGAATAGAAGTAATACAAAGAATGATATTTGATTCACAACTATGATCGCAAAAGAAGATCCACATAAAAACTCTCAACGAGAGTTTTTAAATCTGACGTAAATTTTTAATCGATCTATCTGGAATCAAAAATTCGACGCTAAAGACTCAAACATTGCGGCTTCTCAATGAGACAAACATGCCAAGGTGGCTGGCTCAATAATGAAGAGATGCCGGTTTTGTAGGAACGGGTTGCGAGCATCAATGAAGTTGAAGTGGTCGCATCAATGTGCAACATTTCCCTCATTATAATATTTCACGTATTCTATTACGAGCAAGAATCGAGCATGGGAAAATCCCCTCAACCATTGCGGCATATGTGTGAGCAATAATAGCCTTTCATAATGCGATCTTTACAATAGTTGTTTGGCCTCCGTCTTTATTATCTAATCTACTTGTATCACTTACTCTTAGTCAGCGGGTATAGTTAGTTATTAAGTGCATTGGATCGATTGTTGCAGTCAACTAATCCCCTCTTTTTTGAAAACTTCCTTTACTTCGATTATGTCCGAATGATTGGGAAGATGATTGCTGTACCGATCATCTACAGCAAAGAAATATTTCAAATTTTAGAAAAGCATCATTCTCGCGGCCATTGCACTATCCGCTAGGATTCGAAATCCGTTCGCTAAAAGAGCTGAATTGCTACTCAACACTTAGCATCCACCACTTTTTGCTGCGCTTCATGGAACGTCACTCGTCTGTCCGCTCGATTTTATATTGAAACACGCAAGGAGAGGGGGGGATACTCGTGCAAATGTCTATGGGAAATATTACCAGTTATAATTTTATATGCGAAATGGTGATGTTCTCATACAAATAATACGGTAGCGATTCGTTAATTTTTGGTGGAAAAAGTTTAAAACTGAATATAGCGAGAATTAGACTAAACAAATGAATGTCAATTTTCATGGATGTCAATTTTATCGGGCATTACTATATTCTTTCGTTTCTAAAATAACATCTATGATAATTTGTTGAAGTGTAATTGATTTTAGACCAACGAGTACGTTAAGTAATACTACGATTTAGGGATCGACATGTCGTGAGAGGATTAATGGCGAAATGAAGTAGTGTGCTACATGGTTTCCTTAGAGATGCGTTTGGACGTTCACGACAATATGTGAACCGCTAAATGAGCGTTGCTTATTACGATGATGGCTAGCAACGATCGTGTTCGCTAATACCTTTGCGCTAAGAAACTATGACAATAAGTTCCCACTAAATACTCATTGATTATGCACCTATACAAATAATCGACAACACCTCCCCCCCCCCAATCCCCTCCAGTGGGATTAGTCATCCATCCCTGGCAAGGAAAATAATCTAAACTGACCTATAATGCGTATGATGAAAAAAACTACAACCTCTGAAATGAAAAACTTCCGGGTCGCAAAAATGGCATGTGCATTGATACTGTTCACAAAACGTAGTGGTATGGAGTGTCATCGAAAGTGCGGCAGATAGAGCATAAAAGCAAGCGCGAAGCGTTTACAAGTTGATTTACAAGTTGAACAAGCCATAAATATTATATTCAATTTAAAAAAAAAAACAACATAAACACTGAAATTGGGACGATATTTCGGTGCAGCCATGATGGGTAGCTGTACGCGGATGCTGTTTCAATGAACCAATGGCAATAGTCTAGTTGAGGCGGCGTTTGAAGCAGCAGCTAAGCAAAGAGTTGGTAAAGTTGAAGAGTAGTAGAATTGTGTTTCGACTATGAAGCAACTGCAATGAGAGCAATAAAAGAAAAGAAACTAGTTCGGGACCAAATGCAAGCAAAAGTGATGAAGAGTGTGGCGACGAGGCGCAGTCGAATACGCTTTGCATATGATGGCTTATTCGGCGCATTGTGTTGTCCCCCCGTCCATCCTAGTCATTACACTGTATTGTTTCTTTTGAATTCGACGTCGCACGCTTCTATTCACTGCTTTCAATCGACGCACAATTCAAAATGATGCGGCCTTTTGTATGCAGAACCCTCTCTTGGCCCTCATCCCTCCGCCCTTTCTGCGCGAACGATACATGCCGTTGCATGTCACAACCATCGTGCGATCATAATGCCCTTAGGCGACTTCATTCTCCTACTACCATATTATTTCGACCATCGTTCATCTTTTGCTGCCCTCCTTCTTGATCATCACTATTATTTCATTCCCTAGATGTTCTCTTAGTGTTTTGTTTTTTATTTGTAAAAGTATTCCCCAATATATATTTCGAATTTGTGAACTATGTAGTAAAAATCATGTAAGTTTAATAAAAAAGTATGAAGGGCGTGACCGTTCTCAAGTGTTGGAAGAAATAGGTTTCACTCGGATATGGCGATCATTACGCTATCGTTCACTAGCCATTCGATTCCCTCGGTTGCATCACTCAACGATTGCATCGTTTTGAGCTCATTTTCCATCGACAGTCGTTTTTTTTTGCATGAATGATATATCAGAAAACGTTTGATCTCCTATTTATTTGAGCAACTTTTCCTCCCTTTCTATCACTATATCATCTGCTTTCTCTTCTACTAATTTACGTCTTCAAGTTTGCTTGTTTAAGAATTATTCAACTTTTTTTTTATAAATATCGAACAAATATGAAACGTATTGCTCATTAATGGACATAAGTTGTTGCCTTTTATAATCCTAAGTCATAAACGATCGGTCACTGAAATAGCTTTCCCTGAAGGTGCCTTTAGCTAAGAAACTCACTCTTTCTAGGAGAATTCCAGTTGAAAGGGAAGCGCTGTGCCGAAGTGGTGAAACTAATCAAACTGCAGCTTTTTTTGAGGCTAGTTCGAGAGGGGCATGTTGAGTGAGAGAAGATTCTAAGGATTCCACTGCACCAATATAGATAGATATAATATCATATGCTAAATTCTGCAGTGAAAGCAAAAACTGTCTTATGCAAGGATTTTGGTGAATATTAATGGTACTTTCAAATGATTCTTATAATAGAGAGGGTGTGCACCCCCTTCCCCCCTCCCTCTCCTAATTTAGTTCCCCTATTTCTGAGGTGAATCTATCTGAAAGCAATATATTCGAGTTTTTTTTCAGTATTTCATGATGTATATACTGAAAAATATAGGAAACAGTATTCAAAGTCGAACAATAACCATACTGCTGACGCACATAGTATTCGGTTTATATTCATGCTAATAGAATAAAAACATTTCTTTATGATTTACTTGCAGTGCAATTTTTAATTCAAAAAATTCATTCTAAGTGAATTTGTTATTATTTTTGCAAAAAAAAATATTTTTCATTTATTTAGTTCGTACATATAAATTGTGCCATATTTATGCAATTGTTTTATGCAAAATTTTGCACAAATTTTGCTACTATCATATCTCTATGAGTGAGTGACAAACTATAAAATGAACCTTTTCTTTTCTGTACTTTTTGTCACTCCTTCATCTATCGCGGCTGAGCATCTCCTTACTGATATAAGTAGGAGCTGCGCTTGAGTATTGTTGCTGTAGAATTTTTTTAAAGCGAAAGCAAAAATTTACTAATTTTTTTTCCTTCAAAATACTTCAGCGAAAATTTGTTTGCTTCAGCTCTAATTGCAGATAAGCTTTGGCATTTCCGGATCAGTAAAAAAGGTACGGTTATTTGTTTGTTTGTTTGGAGGAAGTGCAATGATCATTGACGAAAAGAATTCTAGACATGGGGTAATAAAAAATGAAAAATAGACTAATGGAGCCGAGAAAGCAATGAGAAATTGCGTCAGATGCTCGTTAACATAATGTATGACCACGATCGTTGACGGTATTGCAATTTGCGAGAATTGACAACCGGTTGCACAACGAGCAGACACATCGCGCCATCGAATCGAAGAGACACGATGAACCTCAAAGTGCGCGCAATCTATATTACGCAGTAGCTGTCAACTTGCGCTTCATTGTGCCATTAGGGGTCTCATTCTTCAGTCTTTTTGAAAATATTGCCTGAGGCTCTAGAAATGGCCATCTATTGCTATTGCCATCTCGAAATAGTGACGCGAGGTTGCTAAATTAGCCGAGCAAAATACCATACTCATCGTTTCTGAAGTGAACTGCAAAGAGTGGATTATATTCTCGCAACGCGTATTCTCGCTAATTTGTTTGGATTACATCTTCAATGTGCAAAGAAAAACAGCACTAAAAACACCATGATGGATTGAATTGTTGCGCCGTAAACGCAACAAGTAGTCCGACATGAGAGAGCAAGTAGTATATACGACATGACCATCAACGATTATGCAAATTATATGGTGCGAAATTCGAGTCAATTCATGTGTTGGCGGTCGGTGGTCTATTGGTGAGCTCTCTAATTAGTTATACCAAAGCCGTCGATGTGTTTGTTAGCGGCATCATCGCTGATCATCCCCGATTGTTTGCTTTCATTTCGCTACTTTTATGCATCTGTGCATCAAATCAAAGCAAGTTTACAGTAGCGTAATTAGCCTAGACAGCTTATCGCAACAGGTGTCCTATGCTAGATAGGTGAAAGGAAACTGCGTTTTTGCCATATCATATTCCAAGTAATACAGCTTTCTTATTAGGCGATCTAGGGAAGACGAGCTGCGTAATTTCAACCAATATCATCCTTGTTACATGAAGAGACCGTAAATAGGATGGTCAATTTTATAAATCACCCAAATCGATTCACTTGCACCTCCCTAAGGTTGATTACATTTGAAGCAAAATGATTTCATTTGGCACTCTTAGCAGTGGTTGATTTTTTCGATCTACCTAACAGCAAAAGTTTCATCGGTTATGGTCCCTGAAGAAAGCCACTAACTCAAAGAACTTCATTCCTATGCTCTATACTTTAGAGATTGAATTATTCGTCACTTAACTTTCAGTTTTATCTCGCCTATTATGGTTCATGTTAATATGCAGTTGTGCATGTTTTCTTTTTTTTATTTCAGTTCGCCCATTTGGTAGATGGAATAGCGAAAGTGTTTGCGCTTGCGTTTGCATACACACTGCGATAAGAGCAGCGGCAAGAACGCCTCTACTCTCGAGATTCTTCAGCGATCGTATCAGATTACGGTAGTGCTGTCGAAATGACGAGAGTCGCGGAAACAGTGAGGAAAGCAGTTGCTGCCCACGAGAAGTCGGCTGTCACTTGCGGCTGTCACCAAAATCAATAGCAGATGTTGGCACAGCTGAAGCGAGCACGAGTGTGTAGATTAGTGCACACTATAGAAAACTTGAAAAATGCACGTCCAATAAAAAGCACGCAACGATGACCATTTTCTTGTTAGGCACAGTGCTCCTTATCGATGCGCTTGATCGCTCTATACGGTATCATCAACACCAACCAAAAAAGGCGAAGATGAAAAACGACACAGAGATGCTATGAACATTTGCTCGCGAAAGGCAAACCAAACAAAGTATGCTGGGGGCTATACTATAATACAATATTAAGATAGGGCAAACGGGAGGGGATTTCATGATGCGATATGCTCACGTAGCGAATTGCATAGTTGTGACAAGACTTAATTGCACCTCGCAATTCACAACGTATGCAAATCATTCCATTTAAGATAAATCATTTCATTTGGCAATGGATAGGCGAAAGAAAAACTAATCGTCGAACAAATTGATGAGCCAACAGAGTGAAGACTATTCAATGATAAAATCAACAACTAAATGCAAAATCCTAGCAAATAAATTTGCCTAACTCTGTACATCATTTTTCTATGTCAACATCAGGCTTCATAGTGCAGTGGTGCTATTAATATGCGCAACGTTACGGAGATGACTCATAATAAGTAAAAGTAGTTAATTATTCGACTAGTACTAAATTTTGATATTAAAAAATATTGTATTTTTGTTATATGATTGTTCGTCTTTATTGAATATTTTCAAGGGGAAAAAATCAGTAAAATTCATCAATAGGGAAGCAATCTAATAAATGAGGAATTGGGGACTTTCTTCAGTACATCTCTAATACAATCTTTCTTCATCAGTTACAATGAATAATTTTCCGTTTAAAATTTCTTACAACATGTACCTCTTTCGTAATCATAAAGCAAATTGAAAATTAATTAACAAGAAATCATTTCTCTGTATGCCTTTTCCCTACGTCAATTATGAGAGCATCGGATCATAAATGGCAAATTCAAGGATTGTTGTCGTCCGAGTTCCACACTCATGAAGTATGCGTTGAAAACAAGCTAATATTGTGGATAAATTACTTCATTAAGTGCACAAGTTGTGTTATGCGAAGAAGAAACGACTCTAGGCCATAGAACGACGGGGTTTCTATTAGAACGACGCGGTTTCTATTTATTATTTTCTTTATTATCGTCGAGCGGTACCCCTTTCGACAATTTTTAACGCATTGAATAAACGAAAATCACGAAAAAAGGATTTCATTAGATGACATTCTAATCGCTTTTTGAGTTCATGCACCATAGATATCGATCATTCACAACGATTCGATTATACGCTAATGAGTTGATCTCCTCATGGGAGAAAATCTGCGAATATGCAAATTAGCTTGGATGCCATCAAACAATTTCCGAGTGACCGTAATCGTTCGATAGGGTCAAGGCTACAGTCGCAATTTTATGTGACAACGCTCGCTGTGATTGCTTCTTGGGCAATAATTTAATTGCTCATTTCCTTGCATTCCGACATCTATTTGCTCGTTGAAAGCGATCGAATCAGCAAAAGCAAAAAACGATGTCGAAAATTTCAACGCTAACGGTCAAATTTTTGTCGACTTTTATTGGGGAAATATCTATCAGACGAGATTATGAATAGAATGATATGAATGACATAATGAAATTCTTCCAGTAAACTATTATTTGTAACCATTTCAAACTTTCTTTTTCAATTTTCCTCTCGAAATCGAGTAAGCTTTTATGAAGAAATTAATCTAGAAATTACTATCAATCTCTTAAGAATCAAATCTATTCAAAAATCATTGAAAAAATTTTGCCAAAAAAAAATCAACGGAAGGAATGTAGATTGCTATATTATGAATAGTATTGCTAATAGTATGGAATGAATAGGAAACCAGCAACAAAAAAAATTATTGCACAATATATGAAATAAGAATTTTTATCTGAAGAGCAATGATAAGTTATAGAAGTTCGAGATAAATTATGATGAGACCGCGGAAATCATGTTATAGGTACGCAATTAGACAGAAAAAAATCTATACAGCAATAGCGCGACGATAGTTGGTTGAAAGAAAAAAAATTCACCGTTGATAGATAGCAATGATGCAACATTTTAGCGATCACCAATCGACGCAAATATCGTTGTTGTGCTGAATATGCCTTAAGAAGAAAGTATGAAGAGTGATGAGGATAGAACCATACTAATACTCAAGAAACAATTGGTCGAATGGGATAAGGCAACAAGTATGATACGGTTCAATAGCCTCATATGTGGACAGTTGAAAAATCATAATAAAAAATATCTATACTAACAAATACATCGCATTATCGCCTATTCGTGTGATGCACAGCTTGTAAACATACAAACATTAACGTATAAACATACATATATATGCGCAAGAATAAAGACATACAAATACGCACATATAAACATACAAAAAAGAAGAAAGTATGAAGAGTGATGAGGATAGAACCATACTAATACTCAAGAAACAATTGGTCGAATGGGATAAGGCAACAAGTATGATACGGTTCAATAGCCTCATATGTGCACAGTTGAAAAATCATAATAAAAAATATCTATACTAACAAATACATCGCATTATCGCCTATTCGTGTGATGCACAGCTACATACATACATACATACCTGCACAAGCACACATACACAGAGATCTTCATAGCAATGCAGAGTTTACCTGCGCATTCCCTCTAAAAATGGCTTGCCGGGGAACGCCGTTTCACGCATGACGTATCAACAAGAAGCGAGCGACAATACATCGCTATCGCGAATACATGACGAGACATTTTTAACGAATGGAATGCGCTATTACATAACCAAGGTGGGATACAATAACTTAGAATTTCATTTGATGCATTTATGCTTCGATACAATAGTCGCTGCGGGGCGTAAATGTTGCAACGACATTTGTTTGTATGCACACATATATTCACGCAATTTCAAAGCGGAAAGCGGTCCCTCAAAGGCAACACTCAACGAGTACAAACATTCCAACAAGCGTCACGCATAGAACTCATTTCTTCTTCAATATTTTAGGCATTGATCTGCACTTGATCATGATATTATGAATTCATTATCCAGGCACTTGAGAAGGATGCTCAAAAGAAATTAACATACGAATAAACGGAAGAGGACTTCAGGTGACATATAAAAGTTAGAAACCTGTGATATAAATTTATGAAAAAAAAATTCTAGAAATGCGCTTGTAGAGTAGTGCCTCTAGGTGAGCAATTAATCGGGATTAAAAAGATTTGTTTTTAGAACGGTCACTCATCTCGGTAATTTTTAGACTATTTTGTGACTTCTCTACCAATGAGAAAATCACTCATTTATTGAACTAATTCAAGAATTATTTAAGAGAAAAAACGAAATAGATGGCTGCAAACATAAAAGCACTACAACCATCTATTTGTAGCGGTGCGTGATATCCATCAAGTGAATGCGGAAAGAGAACGCCAAAGATATTGGTGGTTTTTTTGTTTTCCGGGAATGAAGTTGAAGGTAAAAGGAAAAGATGAGTGTGTTCGTGTTGAGGAGGTGTAAAGCGGGAGGGATGTGGTGAGTAGCAGCAACGAGCAGTGCGCGAGCACGAAATGCAATCGGAGGCGACATTGGCAAGCGAACGATGAATTGAGATACCGATTCGACGCATGAATAGAGGCGCACAATGGAAATAAAGCCGAGCGGCGCTACATGAAAAGAGAAGGAAACCCGGCGCTTACAATAAGCGTAATGCTCAACGTGCCCAAGCGGGCATATACTGCATTACCCACCAACCAGCTCGGTTGCCCGTAGCTATCAACCAACCATCGGCTGTCCCATATTCCACAGATTAGCTATCTGCCTATAATTCACCTCTCTATTGTCATCTATTACAATTGAGCCGAAAAAAAAAATAATTCCATCAAATGTCAGCACATTAGCACTCTGCTCTCATTTCATTTCCGCCGTTGTGGCTCCATCGATTGATTTTCTTATCCGCCAATTATTAATTTCACTCAAAATTTTTCAATAAATCTATCGTGAAATCCCATTAGATTTTTTTTTCGGATGAAGATATCATCACGCAACACATCGTAAATCAAAAATTATGTCAGTGGAGTGATAATCTGAACTGCCATCTGTGGAATAATTATTGTGATTACGTGCCGACTACTGTGGAAGAAGGATTCCGAATGAAAATCCATGATTTTTCCTTCCATATCTCTCTTTCATGTCACTAACCCGTATCACTTAGTATCACTAAAATTTCCGCATCTTTCCATGAAAAAAGCAATATATTGTATTTCTAAATATGAATAACAATTATGATTATATTCAAAAAGTGCTCTCATTTCTAATATTATTCAGTCATTCGATTCTATGGGTTTTTTTTGGATTTTTATCTTTGTATGTAGGATTTCGTTAACAGATTTATCTATGACAATATAGCCGAGAAATATATTTGCGATTTTCGCATCTTCTCATATTATGTTACTAGGGAGTAGTTGCAATTTTTTTTTTTTTGCAAACATTAGTGTTCGCTTGCTGACTATTATTCTCATGCTCGCAGTCGCCCGATTAGAAACGCTCGCTTAAGCGCGAACGGATTTTCGCTATGTGAATGTATTTCCGCTAATCCGCATTATCGATTGATCAGCTTATTAAATCGATCGATTTATGAATCCGATGATTGTTGCAATCGAATTTCGTAGAATAAATTCTCCAATGATGAAGTATTGGTATAGCCATTCTAATGGAGGTAAATATTATCGAAAATGATCATAATATGCTCATACAATTTGCACCATGCTTGTTGATGTTCACAACAAAAATCACCCTCTAGTGCTAATGCTTTATACCGATGATGAAGGTGTTGAATGATAATAAACTTTTTTATCAATTTTTCGATAGTACAATGTATTCCAATTTTCAATAAAAATTGCAAAATATTTGCATACTATAATCGATAGACTCCTCAATTGCTTGAATCGTCATGATTCTTCACAAGCTATACTCATCGAAATGCATCCATCCCCTCAGTGAGTTTCAACAAATCGGAGACGTTTTGCAAGTTCGTTGATGAGTACGAGGATAGTTCACATATGCGACTCATTGCACTTAACCAGTTTTACCAGAAAATCGCCGATCAAGGTCATTTCGATTGGCGAATATTTGACTCAACGAGCAGTTTCGTGTAAATAATGACGCTATCGATTTGTGTGTTTTTGTCATTATGATTGCTATATGTAGCGTACAACTATGCAATGATTTGTTTATACGAACAAAAACTAACGTTGATCACTTTATAACATCATGAATAGATTACCTGAGAGCATCGCTTCCGGGAAAATAGATTGCCTGAGGGCATTGCTTCCGGGAAATTTTTTCGAATTGAGAAAGAGTGAATTTCTTATTGTTGCTTTAGTAGCGTTCTCTTTCAGTTGTGTTTTGAATGCTCGATTCCACAGTGATCACTAAACTTTTATGACTAACTGCAAATCACCTTTAATGTGTCGATTTCAGGTGAACAATGAAAGTGGAATGAATAACAATCACACTATGAAATAGATTTTACTCCTTCATTTATATACATTAGAAAGGAGATACTCTACCGAAACAATTCTTAGAGATACGATGATTTCGTGCAGAAATCATTGCGATTGAAGGAGAATTGATCATTAAATTGCTTTCGTGAAGATCATAGTGCGTCGTTTGTTTAATGTTTCGATACTGAGGTAGCGATCCGACGATAGAAACAACTAGGCGTAGAACAATGTATGCCTGAAAATGAACATTGATATGTATTCCAAATATCAAACATAAAATGAAGCATTAGTTAGAGGACATTTGCGCCGTTTTCAATCGCAATATTCAACGAGTAGAACTCATTTCCACGATCTTTCACGCACAAAAAAGTTAACTACTTCACAGTGAAATGCACTCTTACATATGAAAAAATTGTTTGCTTTAAAGAATAGATATGTCCCATCGAATTGATTTCGCCTAGAGAATTTATTGGCAATGAAATCCACCTAGAACAACTTCAGAGTAGACGTCATGCAGGAGGGGTGACTTGATGTAGGAAGGAGATTGCTCAAATTTTAGCCATTGGTTGGTCATTTCCATAATTTCGATAATAATATGAAACCTTCTAAAGGCGAAAATGCCGCATCACTAATTCCAATTAAGTTGAAGCAACATGTGATAGGATTACTCCTATTGAAGAGAAGTTGAGACGGGCAAGAGATGAGCATAAGGCAATCGCATAATATTATTAACACATCACTAATATGGATTAGCAAATCCCATCGCATTAGTGCTAATTGAATAACTGCAATAATCTATGAGATTATGAAATTACAACACAGACAAACACAGACAAATACAGACAAACACAGACAAATACAAACAAATACAGACAAACACAGACAAACACTAAGAGAATATGAGGAAAATATAGCGGTGGAGAACAAATTTCCTAGATGATAGAAGAGAGATGACGATTTGAACGGAAACAAAGCAAACGGGCACGGCGAAAACAGGATGCCAATAGGCGCTGCATCCGACACTGTTATTGCACGAAATAATAATAAGAGGCAAGGGAGCGGCATACACACAACAATTCTGCAAGCATGAATCCATATGTTTATCATTTATTCGCAAATTTATTTATTGATTAGAGATAAAAAAATTGAGATCGAATAGTATTTAAAAATATTACACATCTCTTATAGATTGATAAATTTTTGAATAAGATTTTTTTTTCTAATTTATGTAAATTCAATTATTTTTCTACTAAAAAATTTTTCAGTGACGGTTTTTTTGTTACAACTATTTATTTGAAATAAGATACACCATAGTTGCCAGATTATAACTCGATCGTAGTAATAATTCATCTATATTGTCATGAGTTTTCTTTTTTTTTCAGTCAAAAAAAATGAAAGATTTCTGCAAATATTTTCTTCAGAGTGGAAATTCGATACGATTACTATGCTATAAGGCTCATTATTGTTTTATGCTTGAAGGAGCATAACAAGGAAGCGATAAACTGACCGTTGCCTACTCAACATTCAACTATAGCAACAATGTTGCCATTCAACTCTAATGTTATTCTTCGATTTCCTCTTTTATTGCAGTGAATTATTTGTGTAAGAAATATAACAAAAATATATATATATATATATATATATATATAATATTCTGGAGTAAAATGCAAATTTTGAAGTAGATAACGCTTGTGAATGAATTTTACTGCTATATAGATTATTCATATTAACTAAGAAATAATTTTCGTTTTTCAAATGATTAGAGTTGTTTCAAATCATACATATTTTGCATATCTGATAGCTTGAAACTTTTTTCTATAAGTGGGATTTTATACGGTACGTAATTTTCTCGATGAAGAAATTGTTTGAGAAAGCTCCATAGCAAAAAAAGTATCCGAAATAATGCGTGCAATATATTTCATTCAATTTCAAATAATAGCTTCTATTTACACAACTTGTTGACAGCAATTAGCACATCTGCGCTTTAACAACGGAAGCTAACCCACACACACACACATACACACACACACACACACAACACACACACACACACACACTCAACGATGCGGTCTAATTTGAGCTTTGCAGCTTTTTCCAGTAATAAAAGTTCTTTTTTTTTGAAAATACATTTGTGTGGAACGTTTCGAAGTGAATTGGATGCACTTCAAAAATTGTTGCCACAACTTGAGGTAGCCAATCGAAATATCAGCGATACAAAGAAGCTCAACGATGGAATTTCAAATAAATATGTAAATTAGCATCTGATCTCCAGCTGTGTTTCCCACTTTTCTACCACTTGTATGTGCACTCTTTGCTGCCTATTTTACTTCAAATTTTGCTTTTTTTCCGGTTTTTTTTTTCATTTCAGGAATAAAACCTATGCAAAACGTCATAAAATATCGAATCGTCAATAAATAGCACTCATTGGCTATGTAATGATGGTGAATAAATAATATCTTCAAGATTCTTAGGTACATTCGATCTCTTTTCAAAAACCCGTTTGGCATAGTTTTTTCTAAATTCCATATTTTGCATATTGTAATATCCATTCACAGATGCGACTTTACGATAGTCTAAATCGACATTAAGGACGTTATGAACGAAATGCAAATTTAGACTGCCAAAAATTAGCATGAAAGTCAAGTATTGTTCATTGAATTAATCAAGTAAATATGTACGGCTTTCAGCAGCGATACAAACACGCTGGGCGAAACGGCATGGTACACTTTTTTGGTAACTCAGTTAAGAAATCATCGTCGCAAAGATACAAATCTTTTTTGAGCAAAGCAACTTGGCATACTGATGAAAATAACAGCACAGTAATAATGATTGTAGTACTGAAATATTTCATCTAAACATTGACATCGAAAAGCCGATCTAATCTACGCATAGATATAATTCATTTAAAGCTCATATTCATTTCTAATTTTCAAAATTTCGAAAGGAATCTCGTCTGTGGATTTATAGTGGTTTAAATGCCATCTATATTCGCTGACAACATTTTAATAATGCTACCTCAGAGAGTTTTCCCGTGAAATAATGCAATTAATAGTATACTTCTATGTTAACTAGTCGAAATTAATAGACAGTGAACTTTATGTGAATTATTTGTTCATATTATTTATCATCACGATCTAAAGAAATGCATTTCACGACATTCATTCGTGTTTTCCATCTCAAAGTCGTCGAAAGTAAACACGAATAAAAAGCCGTGACTAATGGACAAGTCAAAACATCGGCTTGTATACATGCGTGCGTATGTGTGTGTGCGTGTGTGTGTGTATGTGTGTGTATGTGTGTGTGTGTGTGTGTGTGTGTATGCAGAAGGATTATTTTTGAGGTTGTTGAGGGGTGTGGTGATTACGGTAGATGCAAGAATAGGAAGTGTTGCCAAGATCGGGAAACAATGCATGTGTATAGTTCAACGGGGTCATCATTCGTCGTGCAATTATTCACAACTCTCAGAGGTGTGTGTGTGTGTGCACTCAGGTACACATTCTGCATACACATCATCAATCCCTCGTCGAATAAATCACCTCTGCAAACCAATACTAAGCGCAGCTACCGAATTCTGCGTTGGGAATTGTGGAGGGTTGATCTGAGAGAGAGAATAAGAATGTAAAAAGACTTAATCATAACTCAGTGAATGAAAAACCCCTGGAAATTGATAATCAACAGAGAAGAAACCTACTTGATTCAACCAACTTTGCCAAAAAAAAACTCTATAATATGCGCTGCAAGAGTTCAAGCTTTCAAAGCAATATCTCGATACATAATTGTTGTCAAGGCCGTTACTTGAACAATTATAATAATCACTCTGCAGTGCAAATTAATCCATATAGCTTCTCTTTAAGACTACATTGAAGAGATCAATTTTCCCCTTCTAAAAAAGTGCATCTAAAGCAGCATTTTGAGGATTAACTTAAAATGGTCATTTTAGTGATTTCTTTGCTCGAACGATTTGCATAAAATAATTTCTCAACAAGCGCAACGATGATTAGTGTGTAATAAGAAAAGTTGTTTCGATATCGAGAAATTGCATCAAACTCTATGATATGGCATAAGCGTGTTGCACGTAAAAAAAAAAAAAAATAGCGAGATGAATAAGCTGATTCAAACAAAAATTTTAGCAGCTGAATTGATTCATTGCAAATAGCGCCACGCATAACACTTGAATGAAACATTCGAAATGTTCATCGAAAGATGGTGCATTGTTGAGTGATGATGGCATATCGTTTAGCGCAACTAAAAGTAGTTGAAGCGTACCAATCCAACAGATACATCAAAATGAGGCACACCTTTCAATATAAAATCATCAACACTTGTCACTATAAATATAGATTATGACGTAATTGTTGAATATACCGCATAAATAGCTGTGTGTCTGTGCGTTTGTGTGAATTACGCATCATACAGTATATATTCATCTCTAATGCTGTCATGATCACATAACAACGCAAATTATGCACATCTCACAAATCCTTAATCAACTTATATTCACTCATTACGTTAGATCTATAATTGCTAAAATTTTCTATTTTATAAGTTCAACATTTATTCTTTTAAACTACAAAAAATCTTCGATAGTTTATATAAGAAAAAAAAGAAAAAAAACGCTCTAATTGCTGTTGGTGCTCGTTACCTTGCTTAAATTGGTTTCTTCCATAGAACGCTCAAAGTTCTGGAATAAAAAGGCATGGAAACAAATGCGTTGATAGAAATTGGATGAATATCTACAAAAGTGATCGAATCACCGGCAAAACTTTCTAGAAAGATTACATGAATGAACTAACATAGAATTCAGAGGATAAAAAATTAATTCGAGAAGATAATCGAAAAATTGCTTTTTGAAATGCTTCAGGAAATAAAGTTGAATGCCTCAAAACTAGAAAAAAATGTTTTAGAGTTTATCAACTTCAACAATGGCTTAATGAGGAAAGCAACAGCACAATGTTTGAAGATAGCAAGTTCGATGCTTCCATGTAAACGGAAAGTGAATAGTAATAAATCCTGAAATGATACTTCATAATATGTAAATTCTAGACGAAATAAAAAAAAACGCATTAGTATATATAATAAATCGAACGATGAATTACAAGCGAAAAAAAAAAATTAGAATGCGAAATATTTAGCGAGAAATTATGCATCGGTTGCTTCAAATATTTGATTTACGTGTGAAAATGTATTATAGGCGTTGGTTACTTCAAAGCGTATAGCGCACTTCAAATCGTTATTAAGCACCTCTTAAATATGCACCAATAACGTTTATGATATTCTCACGTTAGAGCATCACCTAAACTTGATGAATCTTAACGGTAAATATCAAAAAAAAGAGGAAACGTTGAATCGCTCAACTTTTAACAATTGCACAATTATCATCCAAACAAATAAATCCATAAGTATTGGAAGGAAAATATCTTCGGAGATCCTCTTTAACATTCGAGTGCTTCTCTCTCTCCTTTTTTTTTTTAATCGATTGATGGCAGCTCTGTGAATTGTTTGACGAAAAAAAAAAAGCAATAAATTAGTGCATTATTTCATAAAATTCTTAGATATTCCTAAGTCAATTTTCCTATTTAAAAACTCTTTGAAATCAAGCCGGGAAGTTGAATAGATGAAGAGATATATATACGCATATCATAAGAAAATCTGAAAATGAGCCACAAAAAATGTTTATTAGGTAAAAGCATTTGTATTACGCAAGTAGACAACTACATGTAGGGAAAATTGGATGCGCCAAAGCATTCAGATACCCGCGTTTTAGAGCATCGAGTGATTGGATGCGCCAAAGCATTCAGATACCCGCGTTTTAGAGCATCGAGTGATTGGATGCGCCAAAGCATTCAGATTCCCGCGTTTTAGAGCATCGAACGATCATCGGTGACGCTTGAACTTCAGACCCACTGACAGAGTTAACAAATATGTGAAGTTGAATAGAATTGCTCTAACCATGAAGCATTTAAATGAATAAAGAATATTCCTAAAGTCTGTTATACTCCATTGAGCATTTTCCTCTAGTCAACATTAGTTTACCCCTTTGAAATGACTAAAAAAATTTTGCTAAAACTAAAATAATAAACCTGTTTTGCTTTATTGCATCAATTAACGCAACTATTAATAAATAAATGCAACTTTTGTATTATTAATCGAATTTATTAGGTGAATGTATTATTGCAACGATTTAGCACTTTATACGGAAAATATTGTCAATTACGATTTGGTATTTGTAGTAATAAAAATAATCGTCATTGAATGGAGAATATTTCTTATTCATATCTTTGAAAAAATTGATGAAAATTAACGTATTGAAAATAGATTCTTTATTGAATTTTTCGCTCGATTGCATTTCATAGAACGGCCACATCACTCATAAATTGAATTCCCTTTTCGCCACCGTAATGTTGAACTTCCCATTTATCAATTGCTAAGATTGCTTTGGTTTTTTTTCTTTTTTTTTTTGAAAATTTGTTTTCAAAATAGCCGAAAAAAACTTTAGAAGATTACTTAGTCTCAATTTTTATCTTAATATGTTTCTGAATATTTGTATTGTAAAATTTTAATTTGCAATTTTTTTCGTTTAATCAATATTTGTAGATATTTATCACACTCTATGAGCTGCTCTTAGTGATAGCGCATATTCGATTATAAATAACCGTGCTTTTGTTTTGTGTAAAAGTATCGAAAAAAAACTGTACTATAGAATTATAATCTCAAAGTTCATTTAATTTCGAACAATATCGGCATGAATATATTAACACCCAAACGATATTGAAAAATAGATGTTTTATCGATAATTTTAGAGAATAATCGTAGAGAATGTGTTGAAATTAAGAGAATGAATCTTGAAATAGGGAATTTGAAGTTTAATACGTAATAGATGGTTCTAGTTGCATGCATATCGAAGGGGATTATATGCACACAGTGATGAAATTAAAGAGTTTATAGTACATCATGAGAGGATGCATCTAATAAACAATAAACGATTCTCTTTATAATACATTAATTGAAGAATTGATTTCCCTCCAGCCTAAATGAAACTCAGCTAATGTAGATTCATGGAATCGCGCGATAGGATAGCCACCGTTCTGAACCTCGGGAAGAACATCTAGGCTTAGGGCTCCTAAGGGAATTGGCCCGAACCCATGACTGGAGCATCCTGACCGACAGCACTTGCTTCCGATGCAGCATCGTTTTCACGCATGGAGCACCTCTAGATAGCTGCAAGAATTGCATCATGCTAGTAGCCGTGCTCGTCAAATAGCAGCATCTAAAAAAAGAGCGCATCAAATTTTTCGCTTATAGCTAAAAATCTACAATTCTCTAGTAGATAAGAATACTGCGTCACTTGGTTTCTTCTAGCTTGCAATATTCATGTATGCTAAAATATTAGTGATTCTTAGCTCTAACAGAATCGCTTGATCAAATTGTCTGCATTTTTAAACACTATAGCATAGTGGGCGATATGGTAGCTTACATTGAGTTTATTCCCGGCCCTAACGGTTTACATACATAAGTAAGCAAGTAAATATACGCATCACTTTGAGCTTATAGAAAAGAATAAAGCGTGAAGACGAATAAAAATATATGCATGCTGAAAGGTAAGTGTTGTGTGGTGAAATGCAATTAGAGACTTATGCTTGACGATGAGATAATCACCCAAAAGATTACCAAGAGGACACGCACATAGCAGATTAGCGCTGAACTCGATGGTGGGCACACGATCGTCAAGGTCGTTGAAGCCACTCACTCACCGGAAAGTTGGTATTTTGCCCTGCATTCACCTCAAACAACCTTGCATCACTCACTTACGCAAATGTGAAGTACTCAAACGGCGGATTGACTCAACGAACAACCTATTTTATTGTAATTGAGGGAAAATATTTTACAACTCGAAGAGCCCTTACTCAGTGTTGACTTTCAAAAGGCTATCTAAAAGGATATCGTCGAAGAAACAACTCATAAATGTATTTACTACATATCACTTGATGAGGAAAAACCTTTTGAAGTGAAAGAAAACTCCTCGAAAAGAAGAAAAATCTATTCGATGGAGATAACTGAAGAAGGTAGGAAAGGCACTAATTTCTTTTCTTTTTTTTCAATACCGAATATGGGAAACTACATCGTTTTGTGGACATTAGCGGAACTGACCTAACAGTTTTTTTAAAATATCTTCCTGATTTCTTATCCTGATGCCTTTTTTTTTGAATGCTTCTATTATAGTAAAGCATAAAACTTTAGGTCGTCGATGAGTATCTTTGCAATTCTCTTTTCTCGACTGCATATGCAAATATGCTTTCTACAGTCCAAAGCTCTTTTCTATTTTCTCCTTCCGCTTCCCCCTCCCTTAACCTCCACTCCTGTTTTGTGTGCCCTCATAATGTCGTACATGCTTGAGGTTTCTCGAAGAAACTCATTGCACAAATACCGAAATTTTCTTAGAGTCCATATGGCATGACTATTCGATTCCTTTTTCACCTAGAAAATTGAGATTGCTGCTGTTGACGGGCACTAATTCTTTACTCTACACATATAACAGTTACAACCTTATGTTGTTTCACCTAGACTTCCTCAATGACTTAATAGATACCTATTAGAATGAAGCAATAACTGCGATCGTCATGACCAAATATTTATTGCTTTAAAAAATGCTAGAGAATTTCAAATTGTGGTATATATAAGGAAGGACTATCCAAATGGACAAGAAAATTGCATATTATTGATGTTTAGTTGAAAAGAAAAAGATTGCATTACGAAAAATTGTATGACACCATTTTTTGAGTACTCTTTCAAGAAAAAAAAAACCCTTCAAGAGGAGGTTTTAAGTAGCAAAAAAATGGCATCATCATTTCACAAAAAAAATTCATCAAAAATTGGTACACTTCTCGTAAGTTTCTCATCTTATCTCGTCGAAAAAAAAAAGAATAATAATAAAATTTTTAAAAAAAAACCACTATGACAAAAGCATATGAGTTGAAATTACAAAACTGCAAAAAAAAAACCCACTTGAAATATATTGTTGAAAATTGAAAAACTATCGAAAAGAAATACTAGAGAAGAGGAGCTCTAATCGAATGAATAGAACAAGTTTATAGAGTTAAAAAAATAGCCTATCAAAATAATAAATGTTTTTTTTGGATTGTAATATGCTACTTCAAATGAGAGTCATTTTTTATTTTCGCTTCGATATGTACAAATGCATAAATATCAATCGCACTAATATAGCGATATAAATCTTCACCGATGTTTATTTCTATTAAGTGGTAATTGCCGATCACTTGCTATAACACTTAAAATCTAAGTAGAATATTCAATAGAGTATTGTTCCTCTATTATTGCCTTCAAAATCGATGCATAAATTCACCGAAACGAAATGTGAAAATACTAAAGCATATGTTCATATCGGATAGTGTCTTATATTCGACGGTTATAGCGATATAGCTTTCAACGGTGAATGTGTTGGCATGTTGGCTAATAAATATTTGCGTGATTGCGCAAACAGATTGCATTATTAGACGATGCATGTTTGAAGCATATGCGCCCATGAACATGCATTGCATAATGCTGCTAATTCATCGTTTATTTCTACAAACCACAAATCCACATAGAAGATACACGTTAAGCAAATTATACTCAAATATTCGAGGGGTGCTTTCTTTTAGTTTTCTTCATTTCAGTATGTCTTTCTTTAAGACAATCTTCGAAATATTCAGCGAGAGAATCTAACAAAGAATCGTCATATTTCATGTCACACGTAATTTACCTCTCCTCTAGTTGCTTCATACCTAGCAATAGCTTATCAAGCGTGATTAGCTTATCAGTTACTTATCAGCCTGAGCTAAAGAACTTTTGCAGAGTAAATGAATGATGCAGCCTATAGTTTTCAAGCTTGGATCGAAGAAATCAACCTATCAAATCATTTTCCTCCAATTCAAGTACCTATCAAGTTTTATAAGATGGCTGTTATTTTTTTCATAGATATTTAAAATGAATGAAACGATGATTGCAGGAAAAGATCATAAACTAAAGAATACATATTGAGGAAAAAAAAAAGTGAAACATTGGGGAAATCGTTGAGCGATAAGTCGATTGAAATCACAAGATGAATCAAAGTTAAAGCCTCAGTCAACTGTCTCTATCGAGAAATTAAGTAGTAAACTTCTGCTTAAAATTTCCCTCTACTGGCTAATTTCTATAAACATTTTTTAAAAAAATGAGAGAAAATTTTCCTCAAGTGAAATCAGTCGAAGTTGGTTATTTAGAGATGAAATTACAATTTGCGATGTGATTTGATGTGATTTGATAATCGCGTTGGGTCGGGGGCATAAGAAAAGTACCCAACTCTTTCAGGTGGTTGAGTTGAGATTCTTCAACTAAGATTGCGTCATTTTGCATGTCGGCACGCCATAAATCTATAAAAGTTAACGCATTCATCGAAACCCCTCCACAAACAATCACTGAGCTCACCTACGCAATAAGAGTACGCAACATAACGTCCATCCATACTTGTCAACACATAATGTTGCTCTTGACGTTGATTTTATGTTTATAGAAAAAGATTTTATGTTTCATTTTATTTTATCCTCTATTCTACAGTGCTTATTTTATGCAAATGATTTCTTCACTAGAATAGTCTCGCATTTGAATTATTAATTATTTTCTTGAATACTTAAAATGATCTAAATATCGAACTTAAATATTGAAGTTAAATTTCCGCACCATTATTAATTTTAACATAACACCATAGGGCATATTATTCTCGTCTTCAATAAGAACAACATTTTGTAATTGAATAAAAATTATGCATCATATTGATTACCATCATCGCAATTGTTTTTATCAAGCTTTGATTAGATTTTAGTTCAAAAATTCGAAAATCTATCTATCAATCGATTCTTAATTTGAAATTTTTTAGTTGAAAGTAAAAATGAATAAACGGCAAATTTTTGACTTCATTTAGTAAAAATAGGGCTGCAATCTATACGCCATGAAGTTTTCTAGTTCTTTTTTTTTCTGCTATTCTAATCACGCAATATTTTCTCCTTTTCATAGGAATGGATTTCATATGCTTAGTTCTTAGCTTAACTTCAAATAATCTCTAAAAAAACGAATAACGCGATAGGTGAATTTGAAATTCTACAAAGAATATGAGCTTGTTTAGTGCATTTGCTGATATTGAGAGCCTATGGTATATGGTGTTTGCATTTGCATATTCTAATGTCCAGAAATTTCAGCACTTATTGTCTATATCATAGAAAAATTCTATAGGAATCGTTAATATATCTTTTTATGTGATTATATATATTCAAATAATTAGAAAAAGATTGCATGGATGGATCATCATTTCAGCTACTACAAATATTAACTAACGTAGTATTACCTTCAACCTATGTGCTATAGAAATTATACTTGAAAAGATGCTCTATCTGTTTTTTATTTCATAAAATAACAAAGGGGATAAACGGGGATTTATGTGATTAAAAAGAAGGTTATTCGAGGAAAGCATGATTATATCACATAAATTGCCTATTAAATTTGGTAAAAAAAAATAACGCTTTTTTTTGCTTTCGTTCAAATTATAGTGGTTTATAGCGATGCGCTCAAGTGTCTATAATAGGAAGCGATATGAAAGAGTCGAAAAAAAAGAAAAAATTCATTGCTAAGATGCTTCCGTGAGAATGGTGCTATTCTTGAATCGTCGAACAATACTGACACTGATTCAGGCGGAATACGCTGTAGAAAAGCATTTATAAGTCACAAGCATCAAATGATTCAAGCAATATCACTCTTTTTTTAGAATATGATATGCAATAATTAATTAAATAATTAATTAATTAAATAATTAACTAAAAACTTCTTTGTCGGTATTCATGATACGGTTTTCAACGTCAACTGATAGAGGGATTGATTGCAGCGGCCATCAACTGTATCAACTTTTAGCGGAAACAAGTGATAGTCTTTGCAAAAATTTTTAAAATTAAACCAATCCTAAAGTAGTGAATTTAGAAAACAAACTGCACAGCTTCTTACATAGCATTCGAGGCTCCTCGTATACAACCAAATCATCTGAAGTGAAAAAACCAATAAGTAAAACAGTATCCTCATTTGGGTTTCTATAAGCTAGTAGAGGTTTGAATTTGAAGTCCATTTAGTAAATATGAATAAAGCAATATTCCCAGTGAATTCGGCATTATTGTAGAACCTATAAATGAAATAAAATGTCACAATGAAGTAGAGATATCAACAAAATATTATGATAAGTTCTTAATAATCAATGATAAACGGAAGAAGAATATATTAACAAGTTTCACTCCCTAATGAATAATGCTTTCATGCAGATTATAGTACGGCTGTTTAGCCAACAGTTAAATCAATTACATGAAGCTATTATTCCATAATTTTTATCATTTGCTAGTAATTTATGAAACCGGTTGATCACGTAAGAGGGATGTCAAAAACATGTCTCGTGCCGGCTCCACTTACATGGTTTCCCAAAAAAACATTTGAATCGTAATAGTGAGATTCCTGAAGATATAAAGAAGCAAATATGACTGAATATATGACTAAATAGAATTGAATGATGGGCAACTGTATTGTTAAGTATAAAAAAAAACAGCTATTTATTTGAATATATTGTATAAATCGTTTTAATGAAATCACTACGAATATTTAATTTACTTATCACTAAAATCAACACTTCAAATGATTTCGATAAATAATTATAGTGATTTGAAATCGATATTTATTGAAAGAGATGGAATTTGCCCATAAATAGTAATACTTATTGATGCATCATCATTCATATTGGTGAATTGTTATGGTCAGTTGTTTATATCCTATCCTTAAGCATTGTCAACTACGGTAGATATGCTAACATCGATTAAATTGGTTGAATCAACGAGAGTGCTTTGATGTTCGATATTGCCCCATCAACGAACGGTCAGTACCCGATGAGAGACGATTTAGCAAACATATTCGTATGCGAAGTGAGCAATCGAAAAGTCATTGTATGGCCAACCGAATATTATATATAGATGTGTGTTATGATTTGTCAACATTCGTCCACAACGTTGTCGTCTTAACGTGTCTACGAATAAACCCATTAAAATATTTCCTTATTTGTTATATAACGAAACGAGGGAGACGAATATTCGCATATGTTCGCATAAACACTTCCGAGCATTTCAACCTAGACGAGTATCAATCACTAAGACGATAATTTAAGCTCTAGTTAAAATACCGACGATGAGTAGAAAGGATGGAGCGACGGAAGACGGGGGCAAGAGGGGGGAACGTATTAGACACCAATTTTTTTAAGTATTGAATCTTAATGAAAGTTAAAACGGCAGAAAAATTGCCAGACCATGATGTGTATTCTACGTTTCTTCTGATGCAATTCGTGGCTATATTCTAAAAACAGACACCACTATACCAACGCATTGGGCAAACTCAACTATAATCTTTAGAGTGACTTTTTCGAAGACTGCAAAAAACCAACTGCAAAAAAAAAAATAATTCAGAAGAGTAACCGGAAATAAATGCATCGAGAAAAGTGTACATCACTTTGTATGTATTTTTACTGCTTGATTCGCTAAAAATTCGCTGTTATATTATTGATAAGGCTTACTAAATAAGATACAAATTATCTATTAATTGATTTAAACGAAAGAGCAGCCCATCATAACGAAACTACGCAGATAAATCGCTCAATGGGTGATGTCGATAGTAAAACAATAAAAATACTTTTTATTAAGTTGAGTGAAAATTCGCTTTTTTTTTTGCGATTTGGGCATTATGACAATCATTTTGAGCAAATTTTTTTTCCAAAATAAATTTTTAAGCGAAGAGTTATATATTCGTATTCAAATGAAGTAGGTGATTTGTTAGTGAAGTGATTTATGCAAATCATGAAATGCTTTATCCCTCCTCTAAACGTTAAGCTCAGAAAGAAGCGACAAAGGCAAAAAAAAAAAGCGCCGATAAGATCGGTGCACCTGGAACGCAAACGCCAATCACGCAAGCGACCACTCTTCAAAGAAGTACTGTCGTTTAGCTTCAATGCCTTAATCGGCCTTCGTTTTATGATCCCTTCTTGTGGCATTTCAAAGGGATTTTCGTGTGCCTACTTCAATATATGCGTTGATCCCTTTTCAGGGACATCTACAGAAGTCCATAAAATTTGCATTTCGTTAGAAAAATTGAAATTGCCATAGCTTATTTTGGAAAAAAAAAGAACCTTAAAATATTGAAAAAAGAAAGCGCGAGAACGAATTGGAAAGAAAATTCCGGCATGACGCCATTCATTATGATATTTCGAAAAACAGCACCTTCGAAGAGCTCAACGTCAGGCAAAACTTCAAATAGCTAAGCCTTTTATAAAATTGAAGCCGTGAAAAACTAGTAGGTAATTGCAACGCTGGAAATTCGATGATGATCTCCAATCGATTATAATTTGAACAGTATTCGATTTCATAAAGATATGCCAATTTAAACACTCATTTGGATTATACATAAGCAAATATAATACAAAAATTCGATAGTAGAAAAGACCGCCTATTATTTTAATATAAAATTTATTTCAGCAATATTGCAACTAATAGGAAAGCTTTATATAATAAAGTAAAGATTTCGCTAATCGACGCATTCAATAATGACGAGAAACCGAAGATATACAGCTCTTATATCTAGCTATTTCTATATTACAGCTATAAAATTGGCCAAATTAAGTATAATGCAAAAGATTTTAGTTTAATCTTCATTAGTATATGGAAAAATTGCTTGACGGGAAATCAGCTTTCTATCTTTTTGAAGGTGATCATTGCAATATGGACTATACTCGAAGAAACGATCGTGCAGTTAGATATTTTCTAAGTTAGTTGAAGAAAACACTCGAATCTAGACCACCAGATCACATCAAAATGGAAATTAGCTCAAAACGTAAATATAAATCATCTAAAGAAAAGCTTTTCGTGGTAATATGAAACTAGAACGAAACAATACTAACTAAAAAACAAAATAATGGAATTCACTAATTTTCTATTTCTTTTATGAACGAAGTAAAAACTGAAACGTGGAAAAAAAAACGTTTTAAGCATACAAGTTGTGAGGGACCTCAGCCACCATCAAACCATAAGATAGTTGCGTGGTGCAGCCACCCATCACCATGATTTCGATTGCGAATAATTGTTTCATCAACTCATACCAATGGTTCATCTGCCAAGTAATTGCGCTCTAAATGCTCTACATATGGATGTATTAGAGCATTACTTTTGTGCTATACGTTTTTGTTTTTGATAGCTGTAAAGATCAACGAAATATCGCCGAAATAAACGATTCGATTTAATATCGTAGAATAGACTAAACGGAATAACTAATAGAATAAATGTGAGAAAAGTGGGAATTTTTATTCGAATTCAACGATTATTCGAGCTTGATTCGCTAGTATTAGTTATCTTGATCGTCGTATGAGTGGGATTGAAAACGATATGCTCTCGATGTTTAGGTGGATGAAGACAATTGCTTCGCTTCCTACAGGCAATCATTTGAATTTCTTCTAATATTTTCCGCTGCATATCCTTACTAGTCATTTGTAAATCAAATGAATCGAGAATCTCATAAACTACATTGATTTCGCTTGAGTGGCAATAGACACGATACATGGAAAAACAAAACGAAGTGGTCCTAAAGACTAAATAAGGATTACGTATTATATGGTTACAAAGAAACTTTAAAGGTTGTATGAGCTATCAACATAAAAGAAAAACGGATCTTGATAGCTGCAGCAGCGACAGTAGTTCGATCTACAAGGCTACAAAGCATGTCGAAATGTGATGATCTTCTACCATCTTATAATTTAAGAACAAATCAATTTGATCTATTAATGACTGCTGTGCCGTATTCCAAAGCTAGCAAATCACCGGAAATCTCGAACGATATTGAGTTAAGAAGCCTTCTCTTCTCTTGTATTGTACTTTCAACTTTCTTTCCTTCCTTCCCTTCTCATTTAACAGCACTACGTCTTTAGCATCACGAATTACGAACTAATTTGCATATTGCATTTCACAATAGGTTGCGACCACATCACTATTGTTAATGTTTCTATCAGCTAAGTATCAGCATATGGGAATATGACTTTAATATTCCATCATTCCTACTCAAAATATTGATGGAATACACGTGGATAGACAGCATCATCCATCGATCTAAAATTGCCGACTTTATTGCTGCATGGTTTATACTGTTGTCTTGTCAATGACCCTGAAGAAACGGTCGACAAAGAATTTGGCTTAGCTGTTCATCTCTAAGCTTCGCTGGTTACAGCTTTTTCCTGGATCTTTCCTGAATTACGATACCTTTGACTTACTACTCACGAAAGCACAGAGATTTGACTGAAAATTCGATCCCTCTTACGTGAAAACTCGTTTGAATTTCAGTTATCATCACTTTTCGTCCTCCCCCCTCCCATCGCTCCTAACTAGCAGTCCTACGAAAAAAAAGATCAATTTTGCTCATATTATTCGTTGATCAACACACTGAAGATACTTATTAGAGGAGTTCAATATTTGTTAGGACTAAGGAGCCTTGATAACGTTGTCAACACTCCTCCAACTACTGAAGCGTACTTTTCTTAGAAATTCAAAAACTTTTAGGTTGCTGCTATAAACGATTGTCAATTATTATTATCCTTCTTCTAATCTCTCAGTGTTTTTTTTTTTTCTTTTGCAAATTCCTTCCCTGAACCTAGAAGATACAACGATGGTGAAGGAGGAAAATTTCGTATTTTCAATTCGATTAGACGCTATCTAAGGTAAAACATCCTTTCTCGACTCATATAAAAATCAAAAAAAAAAACCGGCAGGTTAATATATTTCCACAAATTTTGATGGCTGATCATTCCGGATCACTCCATGCAGATGAAACTGCTACTCTTTGCATCTATTAAACCACCGCATGCACATTCTATCAACGTAAATTCACTTGAATATGCCTAGAAAATTGATAGAAAAAACCAAAATGAGACAAATGCAGTAATACCGACAAAGTTCTTTTTTGCATTGCTCATTAACGACTGCTTGAAGTTTATTTCAAAAAAGAAAAAAAAGAAAGAAAAGAAATTTTTCATGAAGAAACGAATCAGTCGATACCCTCTTATAAGGGTCATAATTGTATAGAATAAAAAATAGTTTGCAAAAAATACAAATAAGCTATAACTATTGCTGAGGAAATATGAAAATTTCCAATATAAAAGAAGTGATAACGTGATTGAATTAGCAATTTTGTTTAGCACTAACTGTGATAACGTGAACACTTATCATTATCGATTGATCGAAGTATAATTATCAAACAAAAAAAAAAAGAAAAAACACAATAACATAAGGATGTAAACAAACATCCCAGAGTAATGATTAATATAAACAATGGCAAATTCTGGCAACGTCGCAGAGACTTTCAAAAAAAGAAACCCCAAACCTCGCTTAACTATTTCAGATTATATCGAATTAAATAAAAATACCACAATTCAAACCCTTTCCCTCTTCCGCTTTCTTTAGAAAATTACCATCGATCCTTAAGCAGCCAGAATATTCAACGAGATGAAATTTCGAAAAAGGCAATAAAAAATAGCTACAATTGAGGAAGAGACAATTTAAATACGAGTAATAATATTAGAAAACAAAACGAAGACAATAATTAGAAAACAAAAGAACGATTTATGTACTACGAGAAAAAAACATTCCGCTTATAATCTGTACATGGAAACTCTTCATGCCACAATTCCGACTGTTATGTACTTCCTCTGTCCTGAACTTATATTTGATGTTGATAATGTGGTATGCGCTGAAGAGATGATTGCTGTTAAGAACATAGCCCCTTCAGATCAGACAACCCACTATCCTACTGCCACATGCGCCATGCCCTAATGCTTCAGCCACCCTCCCCCTCCCTCCAGGTAACGCTATATTGTTTTGCTAAACTTGCAGTACACCCTAAAACCACGAGGGTAATCAAGGAGGGTTAAAGTGCTCATCAGTTTGAGAAAATAGAAAATAGGTATATTATCGGAGAATATTAAAAAATTACGATTCATTTAAATCCTAAATAATATTTCCTTTAAAAAAAATCACTTTCAATTTGTAGAAATCAGCAGCTTGTTTACTACTTTTCAGTCACCTAATATCACTGATCATTCCCATAACGAATGTGTTCTCAATGTGGTAATTGTCCTAAAATTTCAACAGCACTCATCGCTAACAAGAATAAATAAAATTAATAAGAAAAAAAAAGAGCAAAACATTCATACATATTAAACCAATAGACGTACATCAAATGAAGATAGCATCTGATGTCAATAAGCAATAATACAGCAAAGAGATCTGGAAGCAAAAAAAAAGAAACAATATGCAGGTAATAGTTGGCAAAACAAAACGCCCAAACGTTGTTGTAGTAGTGGTTCTTGCTACTGCACGCGTCACATGGAGAGATTCCCATGGCTCGAAGAGAAAGAAATACAAACATTCCATCCCACACGAATCCTACCGTCAAGGAGAACTAATCAAGTCTATCTCCCCTCTTCCCTTCCTCCCTCCCCGCGGACTGAAGAACTCTTAAGTCAGTTGACAGAACGTTGGAGTCATCCACAACAATGAACATCGGCGAATCAAAGCATAGTGACGTTTCTAAAAACCAAAATATAATAACATACAGCATATTGAAGCTACATAAACTCAATGAAATTAATATTTAGCATATTTGAACGTGTGCTGTCCTATTACACCAAAAGCTAACACTGCATTTTGAAAGAGTATTTTCCCTTCCTTTATACCTTTCTCCCCAATCTACCCACCCCCACTGTCGCATAAATAACACAATTTCCCTGGGTAAAATTCGAGGTCTCTTGAAGACATCTTTTCCTTTCAATTCATTTAAGATGATTAGCACTTAACTGGCGATTGATGTGACGGCAATATTAGGTCCAGCCGATATAACAATCTCGCCGTATGGTTCATCCTGTTTCACATCGATTGCTTGCCATTTTTTCAACACGAGCAATGTGTAGAATTTTTGAGCTGCTGTTTTTCGTGTTGAACCCTTCGTGAGGAGATCCGACAGAGTGATCTAAAATAAATTAATTAAAAAAGTTGAAATCGGCTCCAAATGCAACCACTTTTGTCGAGTATTTTATCAAAACTAACTAAATAGTTAATATTGAAGTAAAGCTTTACTCTATTCTACTTCATACTTGAGTATATATAGCAAAAGGAATAAGCAACGCACCTCCTCACTAGCAGACGATTTGAGCTTGGTGGAGATTGAGTTGAGGACGTTTTGTGTCCTCTTCGTCCATCTGTGGTCATCGTCGGCTTCGCCCGCTCCATCCTCCTCCTCCATTGTTCGCTGCAATACTTAGAAATATTTAGAAGCTTAGAAAGAAGCACATTTTAACATGACGTCACTTTTTTAAAAGTGCATAAAAATAGTCAGTGCATCTAATTAGAACCGTTGAGGCTTATCTATAACCACGAATATGCCTTCATGCAGGAAATCGCCCAACTGTTCTGAGCATTAAAAAATTTGATAAACCTAAACTACTCTAACCAAGTAGCCACTGCCATGTAATAGCTAAGGTAAATCAAAAACAAACCTCTGCTCGGCTCCTACGTTCTTTCTTTTTATCACTGACTGCCGACGGTTCTTTAGCAGTTGTTTCTAGCAGAGCTTCTTCTGCCACACCCTGTGGCTCCTCTTCAGGAATTGCTTCCATTCCCATTGGTGAGCCCATCGGCGACAATCCACCACCACCGAGCTCCTCAAAGTCATCCATACGATCGTCCTGCAATTAAACACAATACGTGAAGATACGAATGACCAATTTCAAAATTGTGAGTGAAAATGACCGCCAACTGACCAATGAAAACTAGTCCAGGAACAAACACGGCAATTTTAAGTTGCAATCCATACGCCATGCCATACTATAACAAAGACAGAAAACAACGGCAACAAAAAGGGCAAAAACGTCCGCTAACTAATTTTTTTCTGATTGAAATGGTATATTAACAGCTGAATGGATCGTTCATCAGCTATTTTGGCCTCCCATGTAATCGAGAAAATTAACTGAATTTCCATTATTCATATAAGCAGTCAGATCTTAAATGTGCTTAAAGAAATTCAGAAACGAACTTTAATCATCTCTCCCAAATAAATAAAATACCCATGGAAGAAAGGCTGGTCAGTATATACCCGAATATTGAGCATCAGTATCATCGGAGTGACAGTGATGAATAAGTCAAAATAAGCAAAATAAGTGAAAGGAGTCTCATTGAAAACTCTTCATATTTTCGCATTAAATGAGCAAATTGCATAAGCAAAGTCTAGGGGAAATTCGACAGATTAAGGGCGCTCTCAGTTGCTTTAGTTAAAAGCCGATATCATCCAAATGCCAAGCATATTAAAATGATGGCCCAAATGTTACCCGTTCAACTTGTCTATGTCGATCAAAAAAGTCAAACAATCCTACTGCTGTTAACGAAGTAAATAAGCGAAAATAAAAAACAAGCCTACATTCCTATTGGCTAAGTTCTTTCAATATACTCTGTACCAATTTAATTCCACCAAAGTAGTCGCGAAAATTAGTAAAGTTGCAAAGCTAAAATGTACCATGAAACCAGAGACGATGCTTCCTTCTGGTTCGATACATTCTTCAACACTCTCAACCATTTCAAGATCACGACGAATCTCATCTCCACTCACTGCACCTGCATTACGGGATCGAAGCACGAGATGTGAACGATACACCTAAAATTGGCATTTGTAGAAAAATTTCATCTCCCCATTCCTTCCATCTGTCAAAAACTTACGCTAAATAACAACTGCTCATCACTATGGAGTTAACTGATTCGATCAAATGAACAACGAGAATTTGACGGTCATATAAACATTTTTACTATACCTCCAATGCTTACGGTCGATTGTTTACGGTGTTCATACTGTTACAAGTCAAATCCTTAATATACCTATATTAGCATCTTTTTTCACACTATTTTACTGCGCTCATTTAGGCCTCTCTGCTTAATGTATATTATGCTCGATCATTACGACTTTTAGAGATCTTCTGTGGGATTTCTAGATATTTACCTTTATTAGAGGAACATTGAAAATGGCCACCGAAGATGTATCACCAACAATCACCGAGGACCGCTCAAAAAGGAAAAAACCTTTCCAGACAGTTTTCTGAACCTATACGAACAAATAAATCAGTAGATTAAATGTTTTCGGTTTGGGGTCGATCGCGACCACATTTCCAATTCAAACATCAACTTGGAAATTAAAATACAACTATAAATAATACTAAAGAAATAAAAAAGGTCTGAAAGAGACAAACTTTGAGAAGTGGTGCTGCACGAAGTGATGCACATCCGGGATTATTAAAGAGACGTTCCACATTGCCACTTTCCTTTAACCGCATTAGCTTTCTAGTGGGTGGGGCCAGATCGAGTGGTTGTAATGTATCTCTAAAAATGCACAAATATATTAACAAATGCTACTTAAGAATCAATAGATTAGCAGCTTTTATAGTTTTAAAAAAAACGAAAAAAAAAACAAAAAAAAACAACAACAACATCATAGAGAAATAAAAAAAGTGTCCGCAAAGAAAATGCCCATTAAAGAGAATTTTTTCTTCAAAAAATATCATTCAATACACCGATTGGGATAGAATTTAAATAACCTCATAATTTAAATAAGCTTGAATAGAATAAATAAATTAAATAAGATGAACAATTCCCCATTCATCCTTCTCATTCACACAGAAAATAGCACTCAATTCCATCTATCCCATTACAGCATCCGCAATGAATCATAATAACCTCACAAATAGAGAATACCAACTTTTGAAGCAATAAAATGCCGACTCAACCGGAAGCGATCTTAATAACCTTTTATCAACAAGAGGCGTACACGCTGACTTGTGCTGAAACTTTTCTTCGTCTAGCAATTTTACCCAACCCTTAACGTCTCTTATCTCTAATATCTAACAATCATTTTTTCCTCTGTCAAGAAGGCTTTTAAGGGGTAATGAATTTAGTGACAGCCTACTACGATCATTCCAGGATCCTCAAACCAAATAAAATTGAGAATGAGTAAATGTACCTATAATCGGCCATATTCGCTTTCATTTCATCACCAGAGATATTCTTCTGTTCGTCGATTATGAGGCGTCGTTTCCTCTTTGGTTTTGTTTTCTCCATTCCTGCCATTGCCATAGCTGTCGCATCAAGAGGCTCAAGTGCAAAACTTTCAGTCAAAAGTGCACCTGTAAATTGGTTACCGCTAAACGAACTTAATTTACTACACATTAAAAGTGAGTATTTTTTATTTACCATTACTTGCATAAACTATTGTAAGAGTAAACTGAAACTCTTTAGACGTAGAGATCAAGAGGTCCAAGTACTTTCACTTTGATTCTTTGTAAGATGTTAATAAATCATTGCCCGGTTCTTTGTTTTAAAGAATGAATAAATTCAATCTCTATCTTCGAAGTGGTGATTATTTCGCACAAAATTTTGAAAAATTTTCTCATCTTTTTCGATTACATTTGGTTGCTTAACGCGTCTTCCTCACTTCCCCACCAATAAATCATGCCGTGAAGGGATGGAGGACGAATGATTTAATAGATGATAATGTATAATAGAAAAAATCAGCACCTATCGAACAGTAGTACAAAGTTTGCTTTCTCCGTATCTTCTCAGAGTACTTAGAACTTTCTTCATTCAGGCTATGGGAAAAAATTTATCGCCTAGTATTGCAAAATAACTCTTTAATGTTTCTCGCACAATAGATTCATCTATATATGGAAGGTTCAAATTACATATAATAACTGGGCTAACCGTTCTCCCTCTTCTAAAGGCTCTTCATTTGAATACTAATGATTCATGCTACTAAAACAGGCAAAACAAAGAAAAAAGTGGTTTTAGGTGCTCACTAGTAACAGAAGGGGTAACGCCAATGCCCGGAATAGCACCAACACCCATCTCTTCTGTTTCCATCGGAATTTCATGCTCTGCACCTGGTGTCTCCATAGCATCGATACCTTTCGCCAGTTCACTCTCATTGAAGAGTACATCTGAATGACGGCACAGGTGAGTTGAAAAAAAAATTTTAAAAAATTGAATGAAAGAGATTCAAGAGTAATAAAGCTTGCATATTTTACAACTTTGATCAGCAGATAGAAATATAGTAGATCAGGCGATCACAGTGGGAAAATATAATAAAAAAATCACTTTAGTCGCATTAAACTTTTGCCATAAGAAAATACTTCCGACGATCTGGGATGAGAATTTCAAGAGCTCAGTTGCTTTCATACATAACTACAGCGTTCTTCGATCATCAAATTGACCTATAACATGCTATTTTCACAAGACAATTAAGGATGTTTATTTATCCGCTTATTCGCGTATTTGCGTACTTTTATCGCTTTTCGAACAACTAAGAGGCGACCACTTTGGCATCGATTCATCTATCTATTTGCCATAATTTCCGCAACGAAAATTATTCAAATCAACTCATATAAATTCATTTTCATTTGCTCCCTTGTTTGCATCAATCCACTCGCCAACTTTGGAGAATCGGTTACATCAACTCATCTTTGGATATATCTATTTTCCTACCCTTCCCTTTAACTTCTGCCCAGTCATATCTGTCTATTGACAGAAAAAAATAAATAAATAAATAAAAAATATATATATAACCTGGCCTTTGAATTGAAATGGCAGCACTTCCTATTGAATAAAAAATGAGCGTACAGATAAAAAAACCGTCACTCTCCAAGATATTCAAATTTTCGACCCTACCATCAAGCATATTATCGGTTCCAAAATCAGCAAAATCTTCGTCAGGTTCAGGTATGCCGAGATGATCGCCAAGAGCGATATCGATATGTCTCGCTGTAAATGCATCTGGTTTCGCGATCGTCGGTGATGATCCGAGAGTAGTTGCACCAGACGCCTCATGATTCACCTCGAGATGATCCATCACTTCAGAAGATCGCTCTCGACCTGCTTCTATATCATCGCCGAAGAATCCAATTGAATTCTCGCCAAAATCGTCACCCTGTAAATCAACTGCTTGAAATTTTAGTAAATAAAGTATTCAATTTTGTCTTTTTTTCAAAGTTATTTACAGTAAAATAGGTTTTCATATTGGAATATACAGAAAATAAGTAAACACGACTCACTCCAAATTCGCCACCAAATGGCATTTCTGTGGATTCGGGGATGAGATCCTCCTTCAATGTTATATCATCGATTCGGCTCTGATTAATATGCATTTGTGCTTGCACATCAAGATCATTGAAATCGGGTAACGCTGCATCGAAGTCATGGAATACCTATGAACATATTATCATTCAATCATTTTTATCGAAATCACCATTGATATTTACCTTCACATAGTAAATATCACAGAATCCCTCTTATATCCCAGTTTTCATAATTAAGAACCATTCCGACGAATCAACAATATTACAAACTACTTATAAATATGTCAACAGACTCTGATTTACCTATAACCAGTTTAATCAATACTCAATTAGTACCGAATGAATGTAACTGTCCCCTATAAAGATTTACCTATATCAACAAGGTTAATAAGCCAGCGATTATCTGAGAATGAAAAAAGAAAAGCAAACGAAAAATGTTTGCAATGGAGAATGAAATACGGCACAACATGAGAAAGTATGCTATCACATGTTATGAAGAAAGAGATTTATAGACGGATACCTAAACGAAAACCTTGAATTTCTTTGCCTAAATGGTAGTCCAATAGCCGCCAAGTTGAGAGTTTCAATGGGGAAGATCGTTGGTTTGGATAAGTGTACTCAAGAATGGTTAACACTACTAAAGAAAATCTAACGTAATCGAAACGATCCTCCTTCTTAAACGATATCAGAAACAATAATGAAATATCGAAAGTAATAAATTTGAATAGCGATTTTAAAGGCATACACAGATCACATTTTATGTGTTATCTTTCAAGTAGTGGCACTTAAACTCAAGTTAAATAATGTTCAAACTGAAAAGAGTGAAAAATATTTTGATGGGTGCTGTAATATGCAAATTTATGCACTGCACAATTCTAATATGCAAATTTATGTACTGCACTATTCTAATATGCAAATTTGCTGTGCAAAAAAAAAAGTATTAACCTCGGGTAGATTGATGGCAGTGCTAGCGGCTTGTCTGCCTTCTTCGGTCATATCTACTTGACCGGGTCGAAATGCCATCTTAATCTTTAAGAAAGCCTCATTGCAATCGGCCAATAAATATTTCGCTTTACGCGAATATATTCGTACGATACCAAGAAGGAGATGACCAGTGGTGCGTAGAGCCATCTTCACCTACAATAATAAGTGTCTATTTGTTGGTCTTGTGTCTATTTGTTGGCGTCATCTAATGGCTAAAACAATGCACGGAAATGGGCCTCAGTACCCTGCAGGATTGGGGTAAAACCTGGCCGAGAATGGCGAGGATGAGACCAAAATGGAAATGCATTGTGGCCGACAGTGTGCACAACGTTCGATAATCCGGCCTATCAAGTGATCAAGTGATCAAGTGATTTGACTATTCCATCGAATTTCGACTAACAACAAAAACCTTCAACGTTTTTTCCTAATTAAAATTTTTGAAAGGTGCCCACTTGCAGCCGATTGTCTTCGATTACTAACTGATGTATTTCTATGAGTGCTTACAAATTTCCTTTGGAAATCACAATATGACTGCGTGTATATGTGTGTCTATGTGGTATTTTCAATTCGACAACCAATACTACTTCTTAATAAAGCATATTCGGTGGGTATTATATGTGCAAATAGAAACATCACCTATAAAATATTTTATGTTGCCATATGATGTTCGAAAGCGCAACTAAGAGATTCAAAGATACCGAAAAAATTTTGCCCGGTTTTAAATCGGTTGTGTTGAACTATAGAAAAAACCTATCCATCGTGGAAAACTCTGCCGATGGTCGAATCAATCAAAAAATATTATTCTCAAGTTTTTTTTTTTTTTTTTTTTTNTATAAGGGCAGTTGGTGGTATGAGTGAAATACAAAGGCATATATCATGCCAACTTGTTTGGTACGCTCTTCTACCTGATGAAATACATATTATTTTGAATGAATTTCAACTGTGAACCAATGCGTTTAGTGAATCGGCGATTGAAGGAAAATTCACTTAATTATCATCGTTATTTAGAAGAAAAAATTTATTATTACTAACCTTCGGTTTAAGAATTTCATCGACAGCATCTTGTACACTCGTTTCATAAATTTGTGCCTTAGAGAGTTTCTTCTCCCAATGAGCCGCAAGCCAAATCTTAGCTAAAGGGCCCTTTTTTGAGAGCACGAATTGCGCGTAGAACATTGTTCGCTTAGCTTCGTTGAAGCGACTTCAATGCCACACACTCAAATGTCCTCAAATATAACGAATATGAAATTATGTAATAAACAATTTTGATCGATCAATCGATCAATCAATCAATCGATCGATCGATCAACCGATCAATCAATCAATGCCCAATCGAGTGACAATCACATAGCCGATAACAGGTTGCTAACATAAGTTCCACCAAGTTTTATATCTAAAAAATAGCCATAAATTCAAAACGACATCAAATAAACATAAGAGTGCAATTGTATAAAGGCATAAAAACAATGAAAAATTCTTATGGATATGGCATTATGAACTAATAAACTGGTTATTTAAGAAGGCAATTTTAATAATAAGAGGGCGATGAAAGAGTGAATACATCCTCGATTCTATGGTGGATAAAATTCAAAAATTTGTGGTACGGAAATTTAGTAAAATACATTTCAACAATAAAATTGCCATCTATATGAACATAGAAATTTTCAAATGAGACAAAAAAAGCTATTAGAGATTATTAATCGATGGAAAAAAACGCAATAAGCGATGAATAAAACAATGTACAACTCAATAATAAATTAGGGAATAATTTTTTCTCGGTGATTTCACTCACCACATATTTTCTTCAGTTTGCTAAGCGTATGTAGACCACCCTAATTGAAATCTGCAAACACCTCAATAAGTTCTATGAAGCAAGTACTTATGATAGGTATTAAAAGTTCGAATTTTCAGCACTTTTTTTCAGGAAAGAGCATAAATTTCAGGTAGCCAATGAAGAAATAACCGGAAAGTGCACAATACAAGCTGTTAGTAGAGAAGAGAAGGAAATACACAAAAGGAGAAGACAAATATGGGTAAGACGCCCAGGCATTTATCCAGGTTAGGCAAACAAAAAAAAAACCTCTTGAACTAAGTAACTGAATGATATGACTCCAGGAGGAGTCAAGTAATAGAAACATTGGGTTACAACGAACCATTAGGACGTTGATATTGAAAAAAATGTGGAAATTTCTGTCCACGGACCGGAAGTTTTTTCTGCTAAGAGTTTTGCGCCACTACCCATTTTGGCGGGAACAGGTAAATTTAGAAACTTCGAACGTCGTCAATCCCTCCAACGCAAATAGCGCATTCGCCTATCGTTCAAATAATAAAAGCACGCTGCGATCTTTTCGTTGCGAAAATGAGCGTCTAATAGTAAATGTTGCAGCACAATATCCATTAGTTTTGTAGATGATGTCATAACGAGTGCAAATTTGTTCAATCATTCACAACCAAGAAAATGCATCAAAAAACGAAAAACAATAAAAACCTATGCATAATATTCATTGGCCTAACTTTGGCTACCAGAATTGGAGCACTGTACTAGAGTAGATTATCAAAATGGTGCGACAACATTTATAGAACACTAAAATGTTATATCCTTTTTGATTATTGCACCGTAGGTTGTAGCTGAGCTCCAACGAGACTCCGTGGCTCCGCTCCACCAAATCACTTCATCAAGCGTCCTCTTCGGGACGACGGCGGTCGATTAGATTTCAGATAAGCAAAACAAGGCGAAGTAACTCATCATCATCCGACGGACAGGAAACGAACCTAAAACCTAATCTTCATACAACCTAACAACTTCGCCCAATCGGAAATGGGAGCGATATGAAGAGAAATCCGTTCATACGTAATTATTGCTTCATTAATTAAAATAAAATAAACTAAAAAATTGCATTTGAAAGATATATTTGAAACGCGTTTAAATCCTTCGATTTTCGACTATTTTTTTCACTATAAATAAATGAACTGAATATTTATTCTCGCAGTGTGCTGCTTTATTTAATTTAAAGAATTGAAGGAAATAAGAATTCGAAGCAGATGCAAGCAAAGGAAACGATCTTTCATCCAATACAACAATCAATTTATTCATAGAAGAGGACTTATTATCGAATAGAGATTTCTTTATAGAATATTTTTCATACAATTTTAGTATTTCTTTAGAGATATATAGAGTGGTGCTTTTCCTTTGCAGTATGATTTAGCTTATTTTTTTCCTCGAAATTCTCTTTGAATAAACAGTTAAGGAAACAAATATGTAAGCCGTTGACTTTTTAAATGCTATTAAAAATTCTATATTTGGCAGACCTATCTATTAGTAATATACTAAAAATAGTGAAAATTGGTGATTATTAAGCTGCTGTGTTTGCGCAATTTAAAATTTCATCTCCCAACACGAATAAACTCAGCTGATTTCGCTAAGATAATATATAGCAGTGCAATCGAAAAAAATTCTGACTTTTATTCCACTCTCAAAGAAAAGAAATCTTTAGAAATTTCTAATTTTTTTTCTCACTAAAGAATATTTGAGTTGAAATTTTTTGGAAAAGTTTTCCCAAACGTTCTCCATTTGCCAGAGAACGATAGCTGAATTGTTTGATTGTCGCATTCGAGCCCACCAGGCTCTTCTTTCTTATTGCGATGACATTCGCTCGTATTATTAGTGATATACGATTAGCAAACACGTCATTGCTATTGTAGGATGTGATGTCATAAATGTATAGTGCGGCGATCAAATGCTTTAATTTATTTTCGCTTAAAGATGAATGCGATGTATTTTTAGTTGTACGGTTGAATCTTAACACCCGGACATTTGCGCCACCATCGCTTATATCCCCAATGAAAAGCTTAGTCGATGTTTTATCGTATGTTTCCGGCTACGGAAGATGTAATGCTTTTTTTTGGATGATTTTGTTGTATTTGTTTAAAAGAATATTTGCAGTAAATACAAGCAGATATATGTCCAGCGTTGTGATATATGCAAATTTTCATTTATGAGCTTTTAATTGGTTATTTTGTAAGGTATTTATTTATTCATGTATTTATTTTTTGATTGTTTCATATCTGTACTTATTACAAAGAAGTTCAACTAAGCTAGGAGTAAATCAAATAATTTCTGAGGAATAAATGAAATATATTTTTTAGAAATAATTATATAATTTTTGACCGAAGCGATGATTCGCTCATAGATACGATTTTTTGGCGCAAATGTCGCAGTACTTTCAAGTATCATTCAACAATTAATTGCCGGATGGGGAGCATTGTCATCAAGAAGCCAATTTGATCCCTTTTTGGGGCACCCTCCGCTTGAGATGTCGATCAACCGCTGTAAGTATGTACTACAGTAAGCTGTCGTCACTTCCTCGTTCATTGGGAAAAGTATGTAGTGGATGAGGGCTGCGTAATCCCACAAACAACATGCCAAATTTTTTTCATTTTTACGGGTCAGATTCCGACTGTGAAGGTCAGATTCCGACTGTGAAGGTCAGATTCCGACTGTGAAGGTTAGATTCCGACTGTGAAGGTCAGATTCCGACTATGAACTTCAGGTTTTCAGTTTTGCATGTAAATCAGGTTTCCAATTCCTGTAAGGACTGTCAGTGGTCCTCACGTACATAACTCAAGTTCCATACCCGGTTAGAACATCGTTCAGAAGCGAAGACGGGAAGGTAAGTGGACGAACAAAGGAAGTGCAAATACTTGTACGAACTGCCTAACTCAAATCGTAGAGCTGGTGGCCTGGTGGCCTTGTACGAACAAACATAGCAACGAAACTCTAGCTTACAATCTATTCAATTTTCATAGATTTTTTCATTTTTTATTCAAAGTTAATAAGAGAAATATTTTCAACTCTAGTTATAAATATGCCTTCTTGGCTTTCTTTCTGAAATGAACCCCATATAAGAGCATAAAGTTGGATATTCTTTAGAAACAAATGAAATACTTCATGGGAATCTGTTGGAAATCTTTCAGATTCCACCGCTTCACGTCTATCGCTCAAACTAATGCAGCTGAGACGAGTGATAATTTTGGCTGAGGGGGTATGTGGAAAATTTTGAAGGTAATGTCTGAGAAGGGATGTGAAGGTTTTTTAGGATGAAGTCATTAACTTGCTAATATAATGTTCTGAATAGGGTTAATGGAGTGGGCTGGAAACTTTTAGCTTAATTAACTTAACTGCGAGCAGGAAAAGGCGGATATTTGCAGAGAAAAACGAAGAAAAGAAAGTGAAGCGAGCCGAAAGAAATAGTTAATGATTTTTTATTCTCGTAATCTGCGTATCGTTTATTGATAGGAGAGTGACCAAACCCCATGCTCATCATTCTCTTTATATATATATATATATATATATATATAATATATATATATATATATACCTTTTAGCTGTTGATAACGATTATTTTCATAAAACCGTTGGAAGTCGTAAATATCAGGCAAAAAAAAAAATAAATAAAAATTACAGCAATGAGATCAGTGAAGTTGCCATAATATTATAAAGACGGCTCATACGCAGGCATAATTGTATAGTGCATGTTGTTGTGAAAACTGGACATTTGCGCCTCCAAATTACAGTAGTTGCCTATTAGGTTTGTTTCTTGCAATACTTTATTGATTGATATTTGCAATATCGAAATTTCTTCGAATTATATCGAGTTGAATGTTACAAACCGTCCTCGTGATTGGTCTTTATCGAGTCGCACTAATTTTTTTATAATATTTTTTATCATCGAATTCTGCAATGTGTTACTTTCCTCTCATTCCTATATTCGCATACTTCACAACTAATACGCATTTCCATATTTGCATTAACAAAGCGCATTATTAGTGCTTCATATTTGTTTGCCTTTATGTAACTATTTTTTATCGATTGGTCTAATAATTTGTACTCGGAAACTATTGCAACTAGTGAATGCTTCGAAATCTACTATATAGGCAATTAAGCTCATCTAAAAATCTAAAAAAAATAATAATTTTAAAGGTGGCAAAAATTTTGGATTGAACTTACAACTAGTCGGCTTCTTATTTTATGCCAGTCGGTTGCTATTCCTGCCCCCCCCATCCCACATGAAAAATTCTTCTAAAAGGCTTAAAAGGTCAAAAGGTTTAGAAGATTGGAAGGTTAAGAAGTCGAACCTTTTAAGGCTAATATGGATTACTGCTTAGATTTTAGCTATTTCGACTGAAAAAAAAGTGGTTGATCCAATGAGCACAACCGCATCAATGTGTCTGATATTCAGCTCATTTAGTTTACTTCTTCGTTGTTTCTCATTTTAATTTGCGTTTACAACCATAATGAATTTTTTGAGAAATCTAAACTTTCAAATTTTTTTCTTTCCATCGATTATATTTTGTGACTCTTTTACTTCCGTCATTCATATCGTTCATTATTTTTCGTTATTTCACGATTGAGAACCCTTCAGAAATAAGAGGAAATTAACTCAATTAACATCTCTGTGAAAATTTCTCTGCATTGGCAATGAATGATTTAAACGTCTGATGAGTTGATTCTTTTGAATAAAAATCTATAAATTAGGTTGTTGAAGGCAAACAGCGGAGAAATTTTTCCCAACGGATGCATAGAACACGTATCTATAATCTATGGGATTAAATTTGTGCTTTTAAATATGTTTATATTCATATAAAAGTGCTCGTTATAATCTTTGACTTGTTTTTTGATGCTTTTTAACTTTCTTTTTATTTACTTTCAAACATCGATGCCTCATAAACGATATTTCATGCATTATTCAGATGCTCCTTATTATTGTTGTTATTTTCAATGATCTTTCGATAGCTGTTTTTGTGTTAAAGTGATGATGGATTACGATGAAATGACTGTATTATTGTAGAATCTGGATTGTGAAAAAGAATCGACGGAAGTGGGAAGGAAGCTGGCGCCATTGGGGGCAAGGAGTAACTAGGCGCCGAGGAGAGCGAGGGGTGGCGTGTGTCGGCGAAGATGTCTTTGAGTAGCGGTAATAGTAGCACCTCGAGCATGAGCAGTACCACCTCAAGTAGCTCGGGGAATAATGCTCTTAACCTGGTAGGTTCTACAATAGATTTTCGATTGCTATCTCGATGGCTCGATCATTGTTGTGAATGCTTTCGTTTTATAAAATGATCTTTCAATTCATAGCATCAGGCTGTTTTATAGGTGCCACTTTTGGGAGAGAGTCGATTTGCCAAAAACATGGCCGATGCGTTTAGGTGGGGTTGTTGAATGCAGCAATATTGAAGTTCTTCTCGCATATCTTCTACTGTTTTACTTTTTATTGCTGAATGCGACAGTTCGATTTATTCTTTTTCTTCAATATGGAATCTGTTTATTCATAGATAGGTAGAAATTAGAGACGGTTCGAAGAAGAAATATAATAAAACTCTGAGGAATTGTTTAGTATAGATTGAGATGGGAGTTCTTTTTTTCTTTTTTCTTTTTTTTTTGGTAAATCTGCTGAATTAATGAAAATTCAATATTTTTGAGAGGTTAAGCCAAGCATTTTTGAAGGTTTGCCAAAAAGTATTGGCATGCGAACATCCTAAACGGAAGCGCTCACATATTGTAAGTGAGCTTGATCTTCCGTTACAACCGGGTCATGTCGCCTCGATGCATATGACTGCCTATTGCTTCGACGTCATCTACGCCGCACTTCGCAACCTTCAGGCGCCAAAAGTTCCTCCGTTTATCCCAAATGATAAATAGTGAGCCTCTGTCTAATCAATATAATATGACGTCATTTCCTTTTATTTTATTTTTATTTTGTTTTATTTTATTTTTGTTTCGTTAATGAGGGGGTTAGTTCAAAGATATTGAAAGATATGCAAAGTTGTTTGAAAACAATGCAAGTTTGCTTATAATTACATAGATATTGATGTATAGCGAAATATTTGTCATCTTCTCATGCCACTTGTGATGCCACACATATTTTGTGGTGACTAAATGTTGTTAATACATCCGTCCCATAGTCGAATGTAGATCTTTTTCCACAGGCATTATGTTTTCATCTATTAGATTACAGAAGGGATTTCGAGATAGTCTGTGATGCAGAGAATAGGCACTGAATTTAATATCTAAGTTTAGTGGAGTTTGAATCATTGGAGGAAATCTTTTTTGTCTTTTTAGAAAAGTATGAGAGAACAGGGTTGGATATAGAAACAACTTGAGCATTGACTATCTGTCGTTGAAGCATGTTTTGCATATCATGGAAAAATTGTTGACCAACTTGATTTAAACTCATTGTTCGTTTATGAGGTGCCAAATCTTCGTTTAGAATTTGTTGAAATATTTAGATAAAATAAGGTTGGATATATGAATTTGATTGCTGTATAAGTTGGAGCGTAAGGTTTAAAGTTTATTTTTTTTCTACCAGCCTAGCAGTTTGATCACTTAAAAATACGCGTTTTTCTCAACTTTTTTTTTTGTCGATTGTCGGCATTTGTCTATTGAGCAGATAGTATTGTTATTGCAGTCCGTTGTTCGTAACATGGAAGAAAGGATACGACCGACGACTTCGTGGCTGTATCGGAACGTTTAGTAACCTTGTCTTACATAAGGGCCTTCATGAATATGCCATTATTAGGTGTATTTTACTTTTTTTCTACTGTTTATTTATTTATTTATTTATTTCATTTTTTACACATATTTTGGGAAGTAAGGCAACACTTCGATAAGTAGAGTCACTTATGGAGGAATTGTTTTATCTTCGTTTACCGTCGTAAATTATCAAAGTGAAAAGCTCATCATCTCCCAACACTTTTTAGTTGAATGAATGTTTCGCTTTTTTTTGCATAATAAGTTGAATTTATGACGTCACTATTGGATTTTTGCATTTGCAAGGAAACTGCCACATGGCAGTCTCCATTTGAGTTGTATTCATTGCTTAAAGCATTGTTGTGAGGGAGAAAGTAGTGATCGACTCCCTTTTATTCTCTCCTTCCTCCTCCTCTTCTCCGCTTTATATTTCAAGGGTAGTTTCGTTGTCTCTAATTCTTGCCCACTCGGGATGGATATCTTAGAGAGGCATATCTATGTCTTCTGAATATATTTTCTTTAATTTATTTGTCTTCTGAATTTTTATTTAGAAATTTGAAAATTGTCAACGCTGATTGATTGACAGTTGCTTCTCCTTCCTGCACCATCTCGCGAGAAAGTCATTTTTGGCTGTTTTCTAACTAGTCTACTTATTCGTTTTGCATTTGAAATGAGCTGTGCCACCACCGATATAGGTTAAATCGTCCGTAAGTGAGTGTAGAGAGTGGTTCCGCGCGGCTTTCTTTGTGACCAAAAACTGTCACCAGGTACGACAGTCATACTCGATGTCATATGGGATATATATATATATATATATATATATATATAAATATATATGTATATATGTATATGTGTATAAGTCATCGATGTAAGAGGTCATCATCCATCTATATAGATATACGGCTTATGCCGTCCCATATCTACATTATATGCACAAACTTTATGCACAAATCAACATTGTGTACACTGATTTTTCGCGCAAATAAAGGAAGTGAAATAAAAAGGGGCTATAGTTTATTGCTTTGCCATTGATGTTTCGGTTAAATATTAGAAAGGGAATCCTTTATCAGAAACGTTCTTTCTATCGTGGCGACAATTTGTATGGGCAAGTTGGATAAGCTGAAAGGCATGAATGCGATGATTGAAAATGCCTAAAAATTCGGCGATTGTTGTCACAGTTCTGTCGGCGCCCGCGATCATTATTTTGTCGGCGCTGGCGCTCACTTTTACTGGCGGCGCCCGCGCCCACAGTTTTCATATTGAGGCAACGAGTAATGAGTAAATATTGCAGTGCCTTCAAAGATTCACGTTTCGATCCGATAACGTTGCATGAAGTTGAGCATTTGCATTGTGCAGTTAGCATCCTCATTAATTTCGAGAAGGCGAGGGATTATCGAGATTGGGTCGTTGGCATTCACGGAATTAGGTTGGCATTTTTGTTGATTTATTATTGCCCTCAATTCGATTGAGAGCTGTTAATTTTTTTTTTTAAATTTTTCAACCGAATGTTGTATTATTAGCATGGCGTTTCATTATTTGGTGGGCCACTTTGGGAGTCCAGTTGAAAGATTTATATGAATTATAGTTATTGCAGAAATTGTTTCTCTTACATTTAATAAAATTAGTTCTGTAAATTGTTGCAATAATAAATATAAGAATTTGTGAACGATAATTGAGCTCATAATTTAAACAATGATAGTATATTTATGAAGTTTCAAATTCCCCCTTATGGTATTCTATTTTAGGAGTGTACAAAAGCAGAAATGAAATTAGAGGATTGAATTATTTCACCGATTTGTTTACTCCTATGTGTTATAAAATTTTAGGTGAATTTTCTTAGAAGGGTTTCGTTTTGAAAGTAATTTTAAGAAAACCACAAGAGATCAAGGGGATACAAAAACGCAACTCATTTATGAAAGCAGTTGCCAAAAAAAAACGTCGAAAAAGCAAATTTAAGTAATGACCACAAGCGAATAGCTCTTTTTAAGTAGTGACCACAAGCAGAGGTCACTTATTAAGTAGTGGCCACAAGCAGAGGTCACTTGTTAAGTAGTGACCACAAGCAAAGGCTACTTATTAAGTAGTGACCACAAGCGAATACCTCTGAAAGTTGTGATCCATTTCTTATACACACAGACTGGTTAATTGGTGAACTAAAATTTTCACCTATCAACCACGCAGCACCCTACAGTACCCTTCTTCAGGATAGAATTTCAAGACAATCATCATTATCGTGACGCCGTATATTTGCCTGAAGTGGCCAGCGAACAAGGTTCTTGGTGTTTCTTTTTTGTCGATTTAATATGCTTGTTGATTGATTGTTTTTTTTATTTTTTTATTTTTGGTGGAATTTTTTATTGGTTAGTTGCTGTTGTTTAATTGAGCTAACTCTTTTATTTTAATTTTATTTTAAACTACTCTGTGAATTATCAAACATTTTCAATAAATAGTTTTCTTTATAGTTTTTTTAATGATAAGAACAAGTTTTTGTTCACGTCTACAGAATCCACCCCTTCCAGGGTACCATTCAATGACTTGAATATGTAGGGGATTTTCTTTAATCGATGTGTTCGATTGTCGGGAACAGGTTGATTACAGTAGGGGGTGTGGGTAGGTTTAGAGAAGGAGGTTTATTGACTGATGAATAAATTTCAATAGACGTCCAGCTAGGTGGCTGGCTGATTTGTTAGATGCGCCACCTTACAATATCGCTTTATGCAATAGTTCGCCATTAGGTGTAGCGGTATTGAAATTTGTTAATTGTTTCAGGATGGGATCATGCAGAAACATTGGATAACCTTATGCGCAAAGGTGGCTTCAGGGGTCATATCTCCGAGGATATGCGTCTTAAGGTCAACGTGGTGCGTTTCCAATCCGATAAGGTGCATATGAGTTACCAGGTAAGTTTAGAGTGTTTAAGCAGCAGATTTATTCATCTTTTTAAATGCAAAAATATCAATAAGAAGCGTTTTTTTTTTTCAATTTCTTCATTGTTTGCTTTTAAAATAAGCAACTTTGAGAAGTCATAAGAGCCTATGCATTACCGACTTTCAATTTTTATACGTCATAGAAACACTGAAAAGTCAGGAAAATACAGGCAATCTATAATTATGGGCTGATGAATAATAACTGAACGGTTTATGAGGAGCATCGCTGTATCTTTGTACAGCAGGCTTCATTAGAGCTTTTCCAGTTGCCTTGGTGCACTGCTCGCTCGCTCAGTATGTGGATTGATTCCAGAAGCTGTATTTTTGAAATTTCCTCGTTTGCATCTCTGAAATTAAATTCATTTTCTCTGGTCAGTGGTCACTTTTGGTCATCAGGCAAATGGTCAGAGGTTTGCTAGAGTGTGTATGGAATGATGAGTGTAATAAAACGAATTTTCTATGGGACACGTTAAAAGGATAGCGCATATTGTCCTATGTCAATAATAGAGAACTAACATTGAAGATGCTGTAAGTTTTCCTATTTTGAGCTTTTATGGAGTATTGTTTAATTGAGCTAACTCTTTTATTTTAATTTTATTTTAAACTACTCTGTGAATTATCAAACATTTTCAATAAATAGTTTTCTTTATAGTTTTTTTAATGATAAGAACAAGTTTTTGTTCACGTCTACAGAATCCACCCCTTCCAGGGTACCATTCAATGACTTGAATATGTAGGGGATTTTCTTTAATCGATGTGTTCGATTGTCGGGAACAGGTTGATTACAGTAGGGGGTGTGGGTAGGTTTAGAGAAGGAGGTTTATTGACTGATGAATAAATTTCAATAGACGTCCAGCTAGGTGGCTGGCTGATTTGTTAGATGCGCCACCTTACAATATCGCTTTATGCAATAGTTCGCCATTAGGTGTAGCGGTATTGAAATTTGTTAATTGTTTCAGGATGGGATCATGCAGAAACATTGGATAACCTTATGCGCAAAGGTGGCTTCAGGGGTCATATCTCCGAGGATATGCGTCTTAAGGTCAACGTGGTGCGTTTCCAATCCGATAAGGTGCATATGAGTTACCAGGTAAGTTTAGAGTGTTTAAGCAGCAGATTTATTCATCTTTTTAAATGCAAAAATATTAATAAGAAGCGTTTTTTTTTTTCAATTTCTTCATTGTTTGCTTTTAAAATATGCAACTTTGAGAAGTCGTAAGAGCCTATGCATTACCGACTTTCAATTTTTATACGTCATAGAAACATTGAAGAGTCAGGAAAATACAGGCGACCTATATTTATGGGCTGATGAATAATAACTGACTTGGTGCACTGCCCGCCCGCTCAGTACGTGGATTGATTCCAGAAGCTCTATTTTTGAAATTTCCTCTTTTGCATCTCTGAAATTAAATTCATTTTCTCTGATCAGTGGTCACTTTTGGTCATTAGGCAAATGGTCAGAGGTTTGCTAGAGCGTGTATGGAATGATGAGTGTAATAAAACAAATTTTCTATGGGACACGTTAAGAGGATGGCGCATATTGTTCTACGCCGGTAATAGAGAACTAACATTGAAGGTGCTGTAAGTTTTCCTATTTTGAGCTTTTATGGAGTCGAGTGTTAGCTGTGGAAGTATGCGGTTTGCATAGTATCCGCCACTGGTGGTTGTAGGATTTGTGGTGCCAAAAATTACCTGTCGGTTTTGTGGAACAGCCCACTTATCATAGTGTTTTCACTGTAGGTTTATGCACAGGTCATTTTTATTTCGTGGGATTGCTCATTTGTGGTAGAAACGATGGCAGTCTCATCTTGACGTACGTTAGGTGGTTTCACTCTCTCGCAGGTGGAAGGTGGTTATAGACAAGGTGTATAGGGCAACTATTTGCATTTCTTTTTTGTTAATAATGTTTGAGGGAAATTCTTTTGAATATTTTTATAATTTTTGTGAATGGCAAACAGATGTTCTTGTGCTGGATTTTTTTTCTTTTTTTTTTTTGCTTTTGCTTTTTCATTATTTTTATTATTTCTTTAATGTTTTCTCGTACAAAGAAGCTGCAGTTGTCTCTCTTGAAAGCGCAGTATGTGTTTTTTTAGGTATTCATAGATAATAACGATTGAATTTAGTATGAAGCAAAAGAAGCTTACAGGAATATGTGGCATACAAGGCGAACTACGGCGAGACAGTGTTGAACGAGTCATGTGCTGCGCGCAGGGGGCTTTTCCATTCTTGTAGACCCTGAGCTGCTAAACACTGCCGCCTCCACCTGTGCCCTTTTTTTTTACGCTCACTTTAAAGAAACTTTTTTTTTTTGCCATAAATTTTTAATATCACTCTAAATAGAATTAATTTTATCATTGATTGTAATACTGAATGCCTCATAATTGTTTTTATTTTATTTTTTTTTTTTTTTTATTTTGGTGAAATCATCTAGTGCGATTTTCATATACACAGAATTGCTATATCTTTTTTTTTTGAGTTGGTGATAGGTGATGTTATGAAGTCCCCCGTGAATATTTATGGAGTTTAACGTTCATTAGAAGCGGAGTTCATGGCTTTATAGTAAATAGATTGGATTATGAGCAAATCTCGATCCATGTTATTAGGGAGATGAGCGATAAATTTTCGGATTTTTATGAACTATTCGGCATTTGAATAATGAACAAGCACAAAAGAGTGGACATTTCGGAAGTTTGAAGAAAATTCGCAAATAAAAGCAAAAATTTTGGTATGTTCTTTTTTTTTTTAAGTTCGCTTAGTGGATCATTGAGACTCATTTACTCTGAATTATTGGGCTAAGATAACATCCTGAGAATATTTTCATTCAGGCTTCATGTTCAATATGTCACGTAGTTTATGACAGCTTGTAAAGTGGATTAATTATGAATTCCAGCTAAATGTAAGCGATTTGAAAGCTTTCCAGATGTTGAACGATAAACGTACAACATTCTCAATTATGACAATTAATATGTTAACCTCTCCATTGTTTTAATATTTGTTTTGTAATAGTAGGGTTGCTTCATTTCCGACAATATTATTTGCCTTTTTGACGCGTGAATCTTTAGCTTATTTTTTATCATTACTTACTGATTTTAATAGGGAAATCTATTCTTTGTCCAAAAAAAGAAGAAAATACTGAAAGATCAGTTTGTGTTCCTAGGATTTACCTATATGCCTAAAGGCATCTTCTGAATGAGGAATAGCCGAGTTTAGAAAACTTCAATGTGATTGGGCCCATAGTCTAGTTGTTTTGCGAAACAGTAATTGTAAAAGAAAGTAGTAAAGACGGTCACTAAAGCCATTGAAAAGTGATCGTCAAGAGCGATGCATCCATCAAAGAAAATGGTCATGAAAATATCAAGCATAAGCTGAAACTTTCTTAATTGCTGCAAAATGTAACATATTTTTTTCGCGTCTAATCCTTTTATTATTATTCACCGCTTTCTTCCACTAAACCTCCCACCAGCCATCTGGTTTTGTTATTTATGATTGGTCATAGAGAATTGTTAATCACACTTTTGCTTCAATTAGTTCTCAAGAGAAGATGAATTTTTTTTTCTCAATATTTTGAAAAATATTTGCAGAAAAAAAAATGAAATTAGAATTCTAGGAATAGAAAATTTTAAATGAACCCAGAATAAGATCACATCGCTTATTTCTACCTCGAAATCATCATTAAAGTTGCCCATTTGAATATTTTTATGAATTTTTTTTTTCAAATTGGAATGTTTGCTATCAATTGAAGTTTTTACTCACTTTTTCATACCTTCAATTTTTTTTCCTAATTGCTTTTTTTTTTCATTGTCTACTTGAATATCCTCGCAAGCACAATTTCGCTCTTCCCGCATTTGATGGTGTGCTATATCGGTGGATAGATGTGCTAAAAGAAGTGGTTCTTGATTTCAGGCTAACCTGATTTTTCATTTTCCGATTTAATGCATTAAATTCTTCGATTTATTTGTTCATCGTGTAAATTTTTGAAAGTAGCATTCAAGTTAGTGAATTCAATGAATAATTCGATAGCATATTTCGTATGTTGTTTGAAATATGTATAAACAGCTGATTCAGTCGATGCCGAATTTGAGCCTAGTCGAATTTTTCACATCCACCCTTTCTGTCTTTTTCTCTGTCCCTATCTCTGTCTCTCCTCTCTTTTTCACCGCTCTCCCTCTCCATCTTTGCTATCTCTCTCTTCCTATATCCCCTCTTCCTCCCCTTTTTCTCCTCCTCTTCCCTCCTTCTTCTTCCTCCTCCTCCTCCTCCTCCTCTTCCTTCTCCTCCTCCTCCATTTCGTCCCTTCTGTCCCCCCTCTTTCTCTCTACCCCTCTTCCTTCCTGTCCTTCCTTCTCTTCTCCTCATTTCTCCTCTCCCTCTTTTTCCTCTTTCTCTCCCTCTCCACCTTCCTCTATTTCTGTCTCTGTTCGCTCGGATAAATAAATTGTAAAAGAAAGCTTAGCTCCAGAAATTGTTAAAGGTATTTAGTGCAAAGTTTTTCTAGTCTGATCACGATAGAAAATAGTAGTCATACAATAGATGGGATATTCTTTAAAAAGTGTTTCTTTTATGAATCTTTACTACATATCATGCTGACTAAGATTAGCAACCTCCGAAATCCGGAAAGCAGCTCAGATTCCGAAAATCCGGAAAATCTGATTGGATATTAATCGAGTCTCATGAGTTTCTATGGAATGGATCATTCATAGATGAGTTCCCTCAACATAGAAATTTACATAGAATTCAATATTGCAATGTAGAATCAATTATATCTTTGGTTGATAATGTTATATACATTGTTGATAGAGAATAGTTAATAATATATAGGCAACAAAATGAGCATTCCCCTCGAATGATGTGTCTTTCAACGAAGAAACGCTGTCTTAACAAGGTTTTTCTTCCTTTTTTTTCTTTTATTTGCTTTCGCATTTATTGGCAACTCTATTCCAACGACGCATATGCAACGTTCCTTGCAAATTTTTATTTTTTTTTTCGCTTTCACTCACTTAAGTTTTCTTTCGGTTATCTTCATAGAAACGATGAAATATTCTTTGCAAATCATAGTCTTTTTTTTTTCAAAAAAAAATTTTTTTCCATGTTTTATAAGTGCTATTCATCACATCTTGGAGCATATATATTAGAAGTTGGAAATCGTGAGAGAATGATGAATAGGTGGGCGGTTTTTTTTCGTTTGAAAAAAAGTTCTTGAAAATAGATAGTGAATCAGGTTTTTATTGAGAAATTGCTTTCAAAAGATGAAAAGATTTTTTTTTTTTTTTAATATAAAATGATTCGAAAGGAATGCAAGGCCAGAGGAGCTTATTGTGACTTGCGTCGATATAAATTATGTATTTACTTTGAGTGATTGTATTGATTTATTGTCGTTTGCAAATCTGGAATGCGCATCGTCATCCTTTTATTAAGGTCGATGATCTAGGTGCCGGGGTAGGATCATTGTTATTATTTAGAGGTTTAGAGAGGGAGGGGGAAATGCGTTGGGGAGGGAAATCAATGGGAAATCAATTTTAGTATATGTTGCTATTTAGTTGAATATTCCCCGTAGAATGAATTTACGCTTTTTAAGAAAAGTTTCATTTCTAATGGCACTTAATAAAATCAATATATCCATGAAAAAATTTTCAAATCCCTAAAAATCAGCCTTATAGGCTACTCAGTGGTGTATATCATTTATTCAGTGTTTTTAATCATGCCCGTCTTTCTTAACTTTTACTTACCTCCTATTTTCGACTTCTATTGCAATTCTTTTATTCATTTATCACCGTTAATAATTCTTTTCCACTGATTACATTCTATACTTTTTTTTTTATCTTTTTTTTTTCTTAGATTTATCTTTGTGATCGTAGTGATAAGTGATAAAATGTATAAATCTTTGAAATGCATATAAATCTTTGAAAGAAATGCATATAAAGATATGGATAAATAAGAATATGGATGGATAAATGCTTCAACTTATTAAAATTTTCCACGTATATTAAACTTGAACTTGAACACATAAAATTGAACTCAATGTTTCCCGACAGAAATGTTTATGAAGTTACTAAGAGTATACTCAACTTTGATCAAGTTTAGGTCATATATATAATGAGCTGATTTAATATAGTAGTGAAAGGAGGCATTTTGATGTATTTGTGTGTAATGCGTTTTTTTTAATGCATTATTGTAAAATATAATCGAATAAAACAATATTAAAAGATTGAAATTTTTCATAGCGCATCGGAATTTAAATGCATTTTGCAATGAGTCAAATGTCAACACTCATCAAAAAAGATTTAATAGGAATGGAATTATTTAATTTGAATTTATAAAAGATATGTCATCATAAATGATTTTTTTTTGTATTTTTATATGGAACAGACGCTTGCATATTTTCATAGAATTTGCGAGAGATTCTGGTGATAAAATTGCTTTTCGAAGTTCAGGTAAAATTAACATTTAAGTGGGGAGGGGAGGGGGGTGGCAACTGGATGATAATACATCGTTGAATAGTTTTGTCACGTAAGCATTCGGTTAAAATATGATTTTTTAAAAGAGAAAAGTTGATTGAATTATATTGATTTATGATAATTGAAGTGTAGAGAAAAGAACAAAATAAATTGAGAGATGTTTAAGTTGTGTTTTTTGAAAGCGATAAGCTGAAATATTGTTCATAAAGCTTTTCAGGTTTTTTTTTTACCACCGGTATGCTCATATCAATTACAGATTGTATATACCGATGAAAAGTACTATTTTATAGATAGATGCGATGGTGGTATTTCTAGCGTTACCTGTGTATCACCTAAGTTTTTTATTCCACCATTCATAGGTAGATTCATTTTATATCAACGTAAAATGTTTATTCAATGTAAGCAACAAATTTCATTCGAATAATAAAGCAACATTCGTTATTATTGGATGCGGTCGGTCAGCTGTGTTTTGTTGAAGTGACGTATGCGTGCGTGTGCGTTTGTATTGCGTGCGTGCCATTAATCGACGATCATAAACGTCTGACGTCAAACGACAAGCGCACCCGTATGAACAAATGCGGAGCATTGGAAAAAAGTGCTCCCAATGGGAGCGTCAGTCAACTAAGGGACCGTCTGCCAGCTTTGAAGTTGAATACACCCAACGATGCTTACATCAGAGACGATTGAATTCTACCCGTTACTCATTACCCACGGGAAAATTACCCATCAATCGAATGTCCACATTGGGGTGGGATTTCTTAATTGATATAGCTGGGATTGATAACCTTTGATCATTTTTAAGGGCTATGTGATAAGAAAGTAGTGCGATTATGAGCATTTAGGCGATGATCTTCGAATGAAGGCGCCGATCCGAGTGTGTTTTCCTTAAAATCAAGTAGTGTGATTTTAAACGATAGCGTTTCCTAGGCCGATTTCCATGTATTCAAGGAAGTTGATATAAGCAGAGGAGGACACTCATAATAGAGATGCTTCAGAGTAATAAATAAATAACAGATAAATAAATATATATATATATATATATATATACATATATAAACTGGTTATTTCGTCAGGCAATGTGGTATGTGGTCTATTGAATTGCTAAAGCATAAAGGAGTGTGTTGTTGAAATGTGTATTTATGCATATGAACGCAAGGGACCGAGCAATGATGTAATAAAAAGGCGCACTCCAAACTATTCGAAAGACAATTGTGAAAGCAGAAATATCCTCACTGGTGAAAGTTTGAGTAGATGGCTGCTCGCTTTAATCAAATAAAGTTCGTAAGGTGACTTTCGACGTTGCCCGAGGCTATTCGAAGCTGTGGAATACTTTTGAAGGTCTCTAAGTCTTTCATCTGCCTTGTTTAAGACATTTGATGATCATCACATGGACGATGGGATTGTCTGCTGAAGAAGAACAACGTTCCCCCACAGGTGCATATTATATTAGTAAGTTATCATCGTCTATAGGGAATCTAAGTTTCCTATGAACACAGTCCCTCTCAAAGGATGTAATTTCCAGCTGCTTAATAGTTAAAGCGGCTAAAGTTGTCAAGTGGGTCACTTTGCTGACAAACCATTACAGTTAATGACAGCCGGTGCATTATTTGAGTTTCTTTAAATTATAGCAATATGAATTTATTTGCTCGTAGAGAATTAGCTAAATTAGTGATGCAATAAATTCTTTGAATAGTTCATGCACTTGGCATATTACTTTTGAGTACCAAATAATGTTTTCGCATATACTGCATAAGGAGAGAGGAGTGAAATCGAGTGGGAGATTATGGGGAGGGTTTGGGGGGAGGGGTTGGAGAGAAGGCAGAATAAAGTTGAATTATTTCGGTCAAGCTCGTTTTCCTAACTTTCGTTTATTTAGGCTCATCAAGAATAGAAATGTTTCGTATTCTAAGCACTAATGCACTATCGTTATATATTCTACAATTAGCAACGGAAATGACGTCATATTGTTGTTGATTAAAATTTTTTTTTTCAGTTCTGCTTAAAACATAACGTTAATTAAATACAGATAGGTTTGAAACGTCTCTGAATTTCACACCATTGCTTTAGAAAAAAAAAGAAGAGAAAAAAAAATAAAAAAACTAAAAAAAATTTGATTGAAAGTGAATGATAATGCGGTGCTTCAGTGGCTATCCAATTGGAACTATTTTTGAGATAATTTTAAAAAATACTTAAACTCTACACAAATTTTCTAAGTAGTATATTTGAAGAAATAACATTAAATGAGGAAGTGCGAATATTTTTTCAAAAAGAGTTTGCTATGTCATTCCACTCAACATTTCTCGTAAACTATGTCGATGCTCATTCACTTAACCACAATTTCGATTGTCGAATCGTACGATCAACCCATTCAGCAATCGTCATATATTTCACCACTCAACATCCACATACATAATATTATTAAATGTTCTCGTTTATATAGTTTCTAATTTGTTGAAAGAATGCAGTAAATATGAGTCATTTCACATAAATGATTGAAAAACTACTCATATATTATGCAAAGTACTCTCTTATTTCAGAATAAGGTTTCGTTTCGTTACGAACAAATCGTCCAATCAATTGGTTTTGAAATAGGCAATGATTTAGAGAAGTTAATGATCAGAAATAAATGATGAAATATTTGAAGTTTTTTTTTAGAATTTTTTAGAAATATTTAAATTTTTGGATTATTTTGAAGTCATTTTCAAATATTGTGCCAGATATGAATTATTCAATAGAAAAGAGCTAAAAGTTTTATTCCATAGTTTTCAGAAGGTCGGACTAACGGTTGAATATTCGATTGAAAGGAATATGTCTATAGCTTGCAAGAAATTCGACACTACCAGATTTTTTCAGAAATGTTCTTTGAAGAAATCTGTTGAAGCGCTGAAATAATTTTACATTCAAAAAATGAGCCCATAATATGTGTGTATTAAGTTTAGCAAAAGAAATATATTCAAATAGCATGTTCATTTGCTTGGTGAAGCAATTATTATGCATTGAGACTTGGGCATTAATGAAATTGTTTAGTTGTTACTTATTAAAAAAAAAAACGTATAAAATGGGTCAATTAACGCATAGTTTTCGAAAGCAAACTTCCGGTTACATTGGTAGTCGGATTCGACCGGAAGTGGGATCGGTATGGGGTGAAACTTGCCGAGACACACTCTTCACATCGTTTACAAATGCCAAAATCCAGCGATCATCATCGACGAAATTTCCACTTATTCATCCATCATTCACGTTTGGTCGTATTGGCTCGTCATGCATATGAAGCAAATTTTCCTTCATATTTCTCTACTTATCTTTGCTCCATCGGTGAGTGAATTCACATATAAAACGAATATGTATTTTTCAATATTTTACATATTCCAATGTATAATATTTTTCTAAACTTGGCCAATTCTCTTTAATAGCTCTTAGGCTATGAAAAAAGGTGTATTACCAAAAACCCTTAATTAGTATAGTTATGAGGCATTTTAAATAAAGACCCTACTGAAATTGTTATGTAAAACAAATTTTTCTAAGAATTTCTAAATAATAACATTGGAAGAGTATAGTGGAAGAGTCTATTATTGCATCTTTGAGTGTAATACCATCGTATTCACTTTATTTTTCGAAATGTTACAACTTCTATTTTTATATATTCTTTTTATGGAAACGAAGTTGAGAAGCATATGATAGCTGCAAATATTTCCCACTTCTTAGCAGTAAAAATTTACCGGAAGTTAACTTCATACTTAACGTTTAATTTTCGTCACTTATCATTGGTTATCAATTAAATGTTATCATACTTTTAAATATATAATAGTTATAGGTAAGCGCTCAATGTGCTGATCAATTGCAACTATGTGCAATAGCAGCTGAAGATTATGAACGCCAAATCGAAGATATAAAAAATGCAGCATTTCGAAATTGTTTTACGCGAACACCGTTAGTTCTTTCAATCATTTCTATGTGTATATTATGATTTGAGACAGCATTGTACTTGATTTCAATTTGGAGAATTTCAAAAATTAGATTAATCTGTCTTCACCGCATAATATTTCGAAGAAATCGCTGCAAAAAAAAAATCGTCAGCTTTTCATGGAAAATCCTTTATGGTGATGTAACTTCGTGATTATTAATGCTTGTCTCCATATCTTTAGCTGTTGAAGTTGTTATGAAAGCGATGTCGTAATGAGCTTGCAGATCTGAGATCATTTATGGCAATATTCCAGGATAAAGGAAATCACGTGGATTTTAATTTTCCTAGGTGTCATCTAGAGTGGTCTTCATTCGACGAGTGTTTTCATCGTTCGATTCGTGCAGTAAGGCCACATTTAACTCAGAGACATTTTCAAGCAGATAGCTTTCTGGATACATCACAACGTTATCGTGATGATGTGGATAATTGTTTCCTCAACGGTGATCTACCACCACAATTTCCAGATGTTTCCTCTCTACTTGTTGATGGTAATTTCCATATTCTCAACTCATATTAATTATATCTATGATAATGATAATTGTTAAAAATATAAATAATACATTTATTTGTATAGTTATAAAGATCGAATTTTAAAAATAATAAAATTAACGTAAACGTTACCATAGATCATAATTAAGATACTAAGGCAAAGTGTTTCCTATATGCGAAAAGAAGCTATGTTTAGTATTTGAATTGGAATCGTTGAGGAGTTTATCATTTTTTCACGTTGTGTTCATAAGAAGCAGGTAAAGATATAAGGCAGATTGACAGTAATATGCGACAGCCTGTAACTTTCGGAAATGCAAGAATACTGTAGATAACTACTTCAACTATACCTGATAAAACCTTATTACCGTACCATAATTTATTATCGTACCATATCCTACATATCGTCAATAGGTATATGCAAAATTACTAAGCAGTTGCATTTCAAGTATCATATTCTCATAGCCGATTACCTATAGCGATTAATGAAATATGCATTGATCAATGTGACAAAAAACGATTAGGAAGATTAGTTGCGTTTAGTGGTTTGGTTTAGTTGGTTAGGACCACCTGGATTCCCAAAGTATTTATCTTCGTTCTCTTTACGGCTTTCCGTTACGCTAGATAAGATGCCAGCTGCTAAACAAATTGGAAAGAAAAGCCATTGCCCTTCACTTGTCTTATTCGATTGAAACACGTATTGCACTTAAGTGTAATTGCTTTCGACATATTTGCCCTTATATGAGCAAATTCAATTTCTATTGACTACAGAAAAAAGGGTGTATCTTTTAAGGAAGCTACTTTAAGGATCCGTTTATATTAGACTGTTGGAAAATACTTCACAGAAAATGTATATCAACATAATAACTGCGCCATACGCTGTACGTCATATATGAAGATACCCTCTAAAGAAGACCGACAAGCATAAGACAACGATTATTCACGCTAAATAAACCTAATATTATTGTTAAATCATTTGAGCTCCACCATCTAACCTATTCATCAATAAAAGCTCCATGAATAAAGTTCATGACATATGCGCCGCAAGGCTCGTAGAATGCGATTAGAAAATAATACGGGATGATTTCGTAGCACGGTGAAACACTACAATACTTAACAGAAATTCAAGTTAGCTGTAATATATACTATGATCATTTTTTGATCCGATCCTGTGAATATCGAAATGATTGCATAAAGTAGGGACAAGTTTAATACTTAGTTGATCAATAACCTCTGCAATAACGGCTCGAATGGTATCTCTAAGACCTGGATTCTACTACAATAGAGAGAAAATCCTGAGAAAACGCAGTCATTCTTTCGAAAAAAACTTTTGCAAGATATTCAGCAAATATATAGCATTTTTGAGTTTAATTTACTGATTTCTTTTTAAAGATTTTTGGTTACTGCAATTGTTTTTTTTTCTTTTTTTTAACTGAATTTTTTCTATTGAAATTCGGAATATTTCAAAAATTTATAGCACTTCAATCTCATATAAAATAATTTTTCTTGTCGAAGAATTTTCAGAGGATGCCGTCTATGCTCGAATTGTCTACGGTACTGAGTATGCAGATCGTTTATGGGGATTACCTGAGGTGGTAGTATCACGACCCTTACTTGATCCAGCATCTGTTTGTCTTATAAGGGTAAGATTCCATTCATCCTTTAACCTTACGATAATGGACCACTATTATACGTTTATGAAAAAACGCATGCGCATTTTCGTATCGTCATATTTCTATGTATTTTATATGCGGAAGTCTGCTATCTGCTGGATAGTTTCAGTTTGGAAACCAATGAAGTTTGTGGATAAGCGAGATTTCGTGGATGTGATATATACCATACGATAAGTACTTCTACAAATATTCAACTTAAACTAATAATTTCGAAAAATATTTATAACAGCATAATATAAAACATAATATAAATAATATAATATAAAACGTTTTTTTTTTCGCAGGAAACCAATGGGCGTATATTCGGTGGTGGAATAAGTCGTATCATCGATTCGGCTGATCCTGAATTGTAAGCACATATAACGGAAGTATTGAATCCTTAATCTCGATCAAATGAAATGCAGATAATAATTTACGTGCGAACGTATTAAAAATCTTTAAAAACAAGGGAAACTGAACACTATGTTTTGAAGAGTGGAGAGAGTTGGAGAAAAGCGGAAAAACTCTAACGCAAATTCTTCTATGCTTGGTTAGAACTGATGTACCATTCGAGTAATGCATCGTAGATATCAAATATTCATAGATCAATCTGTCAAGCCTGGGGCTACAATACTCCTTAAAAATTTTGGCAATTCGTCAAATTTGATAGGTATGATGAATAAAATTTTTCTCCCATTCAATCACCAAAATTTTATAATGTAAATTTTTTTTCCGAACTTAAAA
>QEWY01000451.1:232792-261307 GCA_006503575.1 Baylisascaris schroederi
CCGCTTGTGCAACTTTCAATAACGCATTACCTGAAAATAGAAACAAAAATAAATAAACTTTACTAATAAAACAAAAAACTTTGTGAGTGAAATATCTGAAATCAGCAAAATTGTTTTTTTTTTAATTTTATTTTTATGGAAATGACTCGTTGATTTAAAAAAATTTTTTTAAAATTCCATAATGTTATTTTGATCGCCGATTGTACTCATCCATCAAAATTGCACATTTTAAGTGACGTCATTTTTTCCTTAGCCCTAAAAAACGCTCAACTTTGAATCTCAAAAAAAACATTTATAGTCAATCTGTTAACATAATGAATGACATATTCTACTCAGTGATCGAAAAAATTTTGTTCTAGGAAAAAAGAAGGAATGGATCGCCGAAAAAAAAGGGCCGAATATGCTAATTTTAGAACCAATCGATAAGCGATCAACACTAAATCAGATTCAATAAAGAGTGAAAAAAATTCCGACCATAAGGTGTGCCAGCACCGAATTCATTGCCTGCATCAGTCATTGCTTGGCCAAGATGTTCCAAGTTGTTCATACGACCACCTTCCTTTCGCAATTCGAGTTTCTCGTAGAACACCTCTTCCATACGTACCGCTGAAATTTGGTTTATACTTTAAACTATACAACTTATTACAATCAACTACCATTATATGGACCCCCCTTCATATCTTATTCTTTCAGTCAAGTCTAGAAGCTAAGGTTCCCAAATAAAAAGCCAAGTGTAACAAAGGCAAAAAATGTCCTAAATAGCTTACTATGCTGAAATACTTAAAACTGCATCGAGGCCCGTAGCCGGGTTAATGATTTGGACGGTGGGAAGGTGGGAGAAGGGGGGTCCTCCTACCTCCCCACCATGGTCATTTGACTAAAATGAATCCTCATGGCAATGATGAACGTTAAATACAGTATATATTTTTGCATACTACCTCATTCAGCCAACCAATAGTTATAAAGCCATGAAATTATTGAATTCTAAGAAAAAAACATTTGGAATAGTGCTTGAAATTTACACATACCCAAGGAAAGTTTACTCGCCCATGAGCGATGCTGCTTGGATCATAGTCGTAGACACAGCTAATCTATAGTAGTGTTTTAATTTTATTTGCCCAAATAATTTACCCGAAAATAAGGAAGATTCAGCGTAAAATAAGTAAGGTTAAAGCATGAAGGCTCGCAAAAGCAGTAGCTGAAAAATAGGTTTATTTAGGAGGAAATGCAAACTCCGACCCCGTTACTCCAGAGAATCCATGCCTGCGAAGTAAATTATCTAAACATCTTCATCACCTGTAACTTTGAAAATATTTTACGGGAAACCTTCCTCCCAATGTATTCGTCCTTCATTTTTTTATCGTCCACTTGAAGTACACAGCGTTGTAATGCATCACTGAGTTCGGTATAGAGAGAGAGTAAGAGAGAGAGGGAGAGGGGAGAGAGAGTAAGAGAGAGAGAACGCCATTTCTAAGGAAATAAGCATTTGACGGCTTAAAATCGATGCCGTGCAGTGCAATTTGCCATTTCATAAAATGAGCGCTGTCACGTCATTCTTCCACAATGCAATCCTTCAAAGCAAAAGCTATTAAAAATGACGTCATGTTTAAGCATCAAGTTTATGTCCATCGCTGCATTGCACTTGTTGGTCTTTCTCGAAATGTTCAAGTGCTGAATAAATGTTCGGGGTTCTAGTCTTACCCTACGGGCATCTGTCATCATAAATATGCCAATATATTTACCCGTCTTAATAGGCCAAGAAATAAGGAGAAGGTGGCAACCACCACAAACACTCGCATGCAAGACTGAATCTAATAACTCTCTATGTACCTAGTAGAATAAAATAGGATAACCATTTTTTAAATTCAAATTATTGATTTTGACTCATTTCAAAACACTGTTTAATCTAAAATAGCCAACAAATTCACCAAAATCATTGTATGAAGATAAAACCTTTCATTCTTTATACTCCATAGCCGAAATTCTCCGATTATAAGAACCATCTCAAGAAATTCCAAAGGCTGCCTATCCTCCCCCTCCCCCCCCCCCCCTTCCCCTCTATCCTCAACTCGGAAGAGGTTGAGATGGACGACTCAATGTTCGAATTTCGGCGAGGAAATTGACCATTTTCTTTGTTTCACAATTCCCTAACATCCACAATATTTGCAGTGAGTGCAATTCGTTGTCGTATCCCTTCTGCACGTCACTGTTCAAGCAAACCAAAAAAATCGTGATTAGGCATTTATGTCTTTTGCAGTCTGCATCCTCTCCCTCCCCCTTCCCACCTCCGATATAAGCCAATACTTCTGAGGCAAAAATTGATCCATACGCTGCTAGAATTGCCTTCGCTGCAAACCTCCTTAATGAACATTCAGAGTGACTATACGACAGACACAGAGATGATGAACAGAAATAACAGAGGGAATGAGAAACGAAGGAATAAAAAGTGGAATGAGAGAACTGAAGATAAACATAGAAAGCAGAAAAGGAAACATAAAAGCAGAAGATGATAACATAGCATATAAAGATGAAGCATGAGAAAAAGCGTAAAAAGAATCAGAGTAAACGAGGATATAAAAGGTTGATTGCATGTCCCCCCTCCCCCAATGTGAAGGTCTATTCAACGGCTCGTTATCTTACTTTAGAAAGCTTCAGTAATTTCAGTAAAAATTTCAGTAAAAATCAAATGACGTCAGTAATTTCCTCTTCAATGAGCCACAGCTAAACGAGCAGATGAGTGACGTCAATAAGTTAGAAAAATAATGCTCGTTAAATTTCTTGGCAAAAAAAGTGGGGAAGCTTATCAAAAAAAAAGCACAATATGCGCTTTTTGCACTCTGCTCATCTTATTCTTTCATAAATCATCAACAAAAAAAAAAATCTCTTAAATGCAAAAAAAAACCATTCGAAGTTATAGCCTAACGATGTGAAACATTAAACCCAAGTCTGCTACGTATATTATGAATGCATTGGTATCAATCATTTCCAATGGGAATTCGATAGGGAAGTGATTTACCCAAAAGATTGCAATATATCAGCTAGCTTCTTAATATCCGCTGATATACTATAAAGAAAGTAACTTACTTGGATTCGGTTGGAGATAACTTTCGAGACATGATAGTAAACGTTTCGTGTGTTCCTCCGTTTTGTCTGCTCTTTGTAGAAGATTTTCAAAATGTGCATCCAATTCGGTTTTCTCCGCTTTTAAAAATGTTTCCTCGGTGAACTGAAAATATTTAGAATACTCAATGTATTCTTTTAATTATCACTCCTTCTGAATCCACTTATTCTACTGACGTAAAGAAGATGGAATTATAAGCAATTAAAATATATAGAAATTATATATAAAATATTTCCTGTAAAATTGCTTTAATATGAAACTATACCTATTTCTGCCTTAAAAAAATCCTGAATTCCATCCCCCCCCCTCCCTAATTTCATCCATCATCTGTGATATCAATTGAAAAGATGTGTCCATCGAATATCTGCTGAACAATTGCAAGTATTAACAAGCTTCAAAGCATTTAAAAGTAGATTACCGACTAGGAGCCCAATGCGTTGATTAGGATAACGTTGTGTGCAATGCTCATTAAACATTTCCTCGTTACCATTGCTCATCGTATGCAATTCCTAACCACCCATGTATTAGCACAAAACCATACGTCACGTAGCATTTGAAAGAGGGAAGACGGAGGGAGGGAGAGAGGGAGAGAGAGGGAGAGAGAGGGGGAGAGAAGTATAGCAATGGACAAGGAACGACTAATTAAAATAAAAAATCCAAGTCTATATGCCTAATTATCGAATATTTTTCTTAGCAATATAATATTTGCAAGTCATATTTCATGAAAAATCTTTCCTCCGAATTCATCAAATCAAATAAAACACTCTCAGATTATATAGGTGTCGTTTTCAATTTACTTTGGCAATAGTAACCAAAACATTCCCCCCCCCTCCCCAATATCATCATTCAAATCGACTAAACAATACCTCTAATCTAATATACCCACTATTTTAACTTTATACATTAAAGGTAATTCTTAAAGGAAACACTCCTCTATAGTTACGATTCCACCAATGGGTTACGATTATCTGCGAAAAATTCAAATACAATTTTGTAATCTATGAATATGAAATAAGTATTTCGATGAAATTTAAAAAAAAAAAATTAAAAAATTGATCTTCAAATTGATCATCACTGATCTCAGGCGACACCTCAGATCTTTCAAGATTCCATTGCCTTTCACATATCGGAAGTAGAGGAAACTATATACCTACTTATCTATTTGCTTATATTCGATTGATTGCAAAGAAAGAAAAAAGAGGTTCGATTACACGTTCCACTCACTTTTCCAGAATTACAACACGATGAAAGAAAAAAGAAAAAAAGAAAAATTTTCCAATAACGAAGGGAAAATGAGAAAAATTTTCCACTCTAATCTCATCATTTAGCACTAAAAATTTACGTTTAAAACACAATAGTTCGTTAATATAGACGAATAAATTGTTGAAAAATAATAAATATTAATAAAATAAGTATCACAGCTCAAATCAAACAACAAACCTGTTTAGCACGACTGAAGAATCCACTTGCATCAGAGGCAATCTTCTTGAAATTAAAATCCATTATGATCTGTTCGCCTGATTGGATGGTACTCGATGACCTAAAATTATAAAATCATTCAATTATATTCAACAGATGAGCTCAATGGTGTAAACGAATCACATATGTTAACAACACAAAAAATAAACATATAATGAAACGAAAAAAAAGCTCCAATAGCGGCACAGTGGAGTCGAATTTATCGTATTTCCCTCTTATAAGCTCCTCTCTGAGGAGTTATAAATGCTATAAGCTCCATTTTGGAGTATATGACTTGGTCTAAAATTAGCCTATGCTGAATTGTCTGCCTTCTATTAATGATGCATTTAGCTGGAAAAATTATGAGCAAAATTTGAGATAGAAGAAAATTCTGAAAGCAAAAAAGACCACTCCATCATTAATCCCTCTCAAAGATGCACCTCCTTTTGCGTACTTTCATATCAATGCATACACTCTTCCTGAAATTTGCGAGTGCTCTTAGCGCTTATGAAAATTGCAAACGCGATAAGCCCTGGGCTTATAAATGAGGAAATACTGTACTTTAAAACCCATTACGCTTAGCATAAAGCATGCTATATCTGCGTACACTTCATAAACTCCTTTCTTTCATTTTATACAGATATCGAAAAAAGAAAAAAAACACATGTTGCGCTTTAGCACGATATCAATTTAGATGAGATGCGCTTAAAATGGCGTGCTTTCCTATTTTATTAGAATATAGTAAAGTGAGAGGAAATTGAAAAAAAAATTAAATGGATTTTTGTGGCGCTAAAATCGAATGAATTATAGATGAAAGTCGTAAAGATGAAGGTAATTGGACCATAGCTGAAAGAAAACGATTCCAATTATTTGTAGGAGGTCGAATGATTGAAGAGGAAAAGATATTAATAATATTGCCCTAATCTAAAAGAGGCGAGTACTGACGAAAAAGAACATAAAATAGAAATATTCATGATTATGAAGAAAATCAAAAAATCTCTAGCTTAAATAACATATTTCCATCACCTGCACAGGTTTATTAGCACATTTTAGATGCGAAAAAAAGTAGGAGTAAAATCGGATAACCTCGAGACACAATGGTCGATTCTGCTAGAAATGGGACGTTGGAGAGGTTTAATATTGGATGATTTAGATGAATTATTACTGCAGTTAGAGTGGATTAAGGTTTTGAGGAACGAAATTTGGCTATCGAAAATGGAAATATTTTTTTGGTTATTTTATGACTTCTCTTTGGGATTACAAATTCGTATACAGAATAACGTTTTATTGCACGATGAGAGAGAGGAAGGAGAGGGGAAGGAGTGGGAGGGAGAAGGGAGGGAGAAGGGTGGAGGGAGGGAGAGGAGAGGAGGGAAGGGGCAACAGCGCAGGAATCCCTAAAAATGTTACAAGCTGAAATTTTATAGATAATTTTATTATGGCTTCTAGAGAAGATGTTAAGTGTATATTTCCCGATTCGACAGGCTATGTTTATTGCAATTCTCACTTATATTATTGCAGCATTCACTCACATTCATAACAACATGTAAATATAAATATAAATATAAATATAAATAAATAAATAAATAAATAGATAAATAAATAAATAAATAAATAAACGAATATGCCTACTCNATAAAGGTAACAAAAAAAAATGCAGCACATCATCTCATATTCAACACAAAGCGATCAATAAACACATTTAACTAACTGGCGTGTGCATCCGCGCATATGTGTATGTGAATGGGTGTGTCTATGGGCTTGGCTAATCGATGAACATAGCTTCCAACCCAATTTCTATAGCAAAATTTCAACTTCAGCAATCCGTTTAGCAGTTAAATTCATCGATAAGCGTATTGAATTGAATAATTTTTGAAATATTTAAATCCAAAGTGTTCTATTTATTTATTTATTTCGATGCAATAAAGTAAAAAAAAAAGCAAACAACAAAAAAAAAACAACTACATAAGCATAAATAATTAAGAGAGTAAACCATTCATAAAGCTACATTCCAGACAAATAGGCATTCAACATGCAAAAAGGAATAATATTATACAGATCAAAACAACTCAACGGTAGCTAAAAAGGTGATTGATCTTATGGTGTATCTTAGATAAAATAAACTTCATAGTTGCAATTTGACTGTTTGAAACTATCACAACAGACAAGCACAGACAGACAAAATGGTATATGTATATATACATATGTATATATATATATATATATATATATATATATATAATTATGAGAATAATGACGTTCTGCATCAAAAAATATTTGTAAATTGAATAATAATAAAAAATGGCAAAAATTTTCGTCGAATATAAAAGAGAGACGATGAAATATAATGCATTCACGTGTTATAAAACATAAATAGCACATAAGTATAGCACAATAAATGTTAACTTGCTAAGCATAAGCACGAATGCATTAAACCTTCTAATAACATTACTACTTAATAGACTATAGTAAACTTTCTTTTTAAACAATCATAATAATTTAAATAATTTAAAGTGATTTCAATGAATTTTCTTTTTGACTAGTGAAAATCGATGACAAATTTTATTTTATTTTATTATTTGTTATTTAGTTTTATTCTTTTGTTTTTATTTATCTATTTATTTAATTATTCATTCATTTATTTATTTTGAAGATTAGCCCACTCTAGCTTAGCCCATTGCATTTAAAGAAGAGTACAAATTTACATATCAATCAAACAAAGTTTTCCATAATATCTGTGAAGATCGATTTTATCTGCTTCTTATCTTTCATAACGATTACAGAGTAATATGCCTCGGGGCAATATTTCTTCAGTATTTTTTTTAGAATATGACAGTTTTTCTCTTTTTTTTTTCTCCCACTAAGCGTGCGTATTTGTTTGTTCGATATCTTCAACTCCGGAGTCATTAAAGCCGGAGTCATGAAATTTGATAAGTTAGAAAGAGGAATAATTGGTTGATTCATCGATTTCCAGGGGAATTTCAGGCATTAGAAATTGCTAAAAAAAATTTGCATATTTCATAAACTCGTCGCATTTTCATTTCGCATTTTTCACTTCATCAACGAAAACGAATATTTTTGGAAAAAAAAAAAGATTTATGTTGGTGGTCCAACCATCTAAGATAGTAATATATTACTGCGCATAAAACTTGCTGATAAATTGCGAATAATCCCTTTAATCGTTCGCAAAAGATTTTTTGAGGGTCGGAAGAATTGCTCAATCCGCTATCAATAAAAATACAATAGAACAGCTCAAAAAAGTATAGTGAAAAAACGGAAAGAAAATTTTGAAAAACAATAAATATATAGACAGATCATCAATAAGTAATATGAGATGGTAATAAATCATTACAGCGGAAATATATACAAGAACAGGCAAAGGTTTGAAGATAAAAGCGGAAAGCACCACTAATTTGAACGAACTTAATTGGCAACTTGCAACTCGACTGATTATCGTTGAATATGGGATAAGGTAAAACCCTCGAATGCGGGTGTCTGCCCTTGTTAGGGAAATTTTTTGCTTGTTTTTCATAGTGAAGAAATGATGAAAGAGATTCATGTAAAAAATTTCCAGTGCGGGCAAATTTACCTAGAAGTTTGACCTAAATTAGTGGGAGCCGATGAAAAGAGGGGGAAGGGGAAGGGAAAGGAGAGGTGGAAGTTTTCTCGAATTTTGTCACTTAGTTTTGGCTAACCTCATCCTGAAATCCAACTTATAATCTTGTTAGGAAACTTTGACTAGTTGCAGTAGAAAATTTGATCGTAATAGACGCTTCAGCAAATAGCCGGAGGGCATATGTGAAAATCGTTGGCGTCTGATGGACGCGACGCTCATTCTATAGAAACATTAAGAAAAACGAAAACAACATGAACATGAATCTGAATAGGCTTTCAAATAAATGAAATACATTAATACAATGATAAAAATAAGCTGTTTTTTATATTAGCAAGCACAGACACAACACAATAAAAAAAACTTTATCTTTGCGAATGTTTTCGAGAAATACGCCACTCACAACCAATATAAATCAACGGATCGTAATTGCTTACAGCACTTTCAACGCAGACACTCTCAGACATACCGACATCTAGTCACGTGCAACTCATTCCTCATCATCGATCTCCATTCACAATGCTCGATATTTGTCTATTCGTTTGAGTTCGCAGAGCAATACTTCAGACAAAGAAATATCGTTTCGAGACCACATTGGACAAATAGACCAAAATTTGCAACACAATTCCAACTTACGAGTTGTAAAAATCGTAGTAAAGTTATTGTGGTCATTTTCTTATATATATATATATATATATATATATATATATATATATATATATATATATATNTGTATACACTTATGAGTTGTAATAGCTATAAAATAAATAAAATTTATTTCTTCAAATTTCTTCATTCTTCAAAATTTATTTATTTGAAATTCTTCAAAATTTATTTATTTGAAACGATACATGTACTACTTCTTAATATTTTCTAACAAATACGTGAACGAGGGTGCAGTTTTATTGGTGAGGTGACTAGCGTCGTATTTACTAGTTACCTTGGCAACGAGTATTCGCGAGCATAGCAGCGTTGCGTTTACTTTATCGTTCAATAGAGATTGTTCTGGTTGTTTTTGTTTCCGTCTAGTTAAATATTTCCCCGCTCGGGCAATTCAATTCCCATAAAAAAAAAGCTCATACCTTATAAGTTTAACAACTTTTTTCTTATATTCCATTAAAAAATGATAGAGTCTAATTCACGAGAAAATCCGCGCAAAAATTTGCTTATTTCGAATGGCAAGAATTGATCAGAAAGGAAAAAAAAATCGACTATTGGGAATATTGTTAGAAAGTCTGCAAATCTGACGTTACGGTGATAACTTTATTTTCTAATTTTGATTAAATACTTTCGATGTTACACTTACAATTTATTGGTAAATCATAGAGGTGATAATATAAGCAATGCTATATATCTTATTCCCATTTAATCTGCTAAACTAAACGCGTCACCTTCTAATAAATTTATTTTTGCATATATGCCTCTTTTTGTATATTTTAAGACGCTTGACTTTCTTATTTTTACTCTGTTGATGTAGAGATTCAATAAGTCAAAACTCGTATATATTCATGTTCTACTCAAATTTCTAGCTTATAAGGATGATAGGACCACCCAAAATGTGCGAATTGCCAATATTATGTGCGGAATGTAATCATATCAACTAATAATATAGAAATTGAAATAGATTATAGATTGTAAAGGGGAGGTGGTGAGATTAGGAACGAGCGGAGGATTCCAATAGCAAGGCCATTTATTTATTTTTATTTATTTGTTTATTTTATTTATTTTTATTTATTTGTTTCTTTATTTTTTAATTCATTTTGCTTCAATCGATAAAGCATTCATCACGAATCAGTATCTCTTCAAAACGTTTCCACTTTTGCTTAGATAAAGTAATGTGGTTACATGAAGTTTAGATATATTCAAGGCCACTATGCATTTGAAATATTCGTGCATTGTAATGATTTTTTTTTTAAATGTAGAACAATTTGCTGAAATAAGTTTAATTCTACAAGATTTAGCAACCAATTCAGTCTTGTTGCTTTCTGCCCATCATATAACTTCTAGATATGCTTTAAATCATATAAGATTCGTCATCGAGTGTGTCAATGCTGCATACTTTATGCATCGATTTTGCTTAACAGAACATCTCGATCTACAGTATGAACTTCATTTAAACCCCCTATGGTAGTGATGCAATAGAGTTTATTGAATGAAGCAAATACATATAGGGAGGTTTTATTTACGGGTCAATTGTTCGCTGATTTATTGTTAGGCATCGAAAGCTTTAATCTTTTCAAGAATAGTGTATTAGATGATATACTTTCGGAGGAGTAAAGTTAGCGCTAACTTTTGAGATTTTACGAGATCTCGTTCGAGTTAAACATCCTTTTCAGCTATAAATAACTTGCAATATGAGGCTCAAGGTGACAATTTCGAGGGAGCCGAAGCATAAGGATGCAGTGATGGCAGTCGGCTGGTTGAATAGTGACGAGATGTTAAGTTGTGGTGATGATCAACAATTGTTGAGATGGAATCTTGTTAGCTTAGAGGCACATCCGCTCATTCAACTTCCCAGGTAGGCATAATTACTTATTTATTGCTTTAGGTATGGAGAAATTTTTATGTGGTAACGGGAAAATTTCCAGTCATTTTTTTTTCAAGGAGAGAGCTAGAAAATGTGAGACAGTTTTTTTAAGGGGAGCGGTTAGAGGAGATGCAATTTCAACAACAGTGAATAGCTGTAAACTTTTCGATGAAAACGAATAATGATAGGATCATAATTAATGCAAAAGGAACCTGGTACTTCTCGCTACTTATATTTCAGTACTTTTTATCCGACGAGTATGCATTGGTTCCCGAAAGGACAATTGAAGCAATCGTCCAACGATATATTTGTGCTTGCGTCCACTGAAGGTAATTGGATATCATTCGAATTTAGAACTGAAATAAAGGAAAAAGATCATGAGTTATAAAATTGTATTTACAATAGAAATTATAAAATTCTTATAAAATTATAAATAAAATGAGAAAAATTGTATAAAAATTTAAAAATCGAAAAATTCGTTCTAAATATTCCAGGAAAATTTGCTATCGTTTTCAAAGAAAATTTCTTGCAAAATCGTTTCGAGGCGCCAAACCTGAAAGTGAAAGTTGTAGGTTAATAGAATCGGAAATTAAAAAAAAAAAAGCTTAATTTAAGCACCTACTTATTTAACCATGCAATCCATTACCTATTAGGTTATAGTGTGGATTCTTTTGCAAACAAATTCAAGTCTTAAGTTGGAATTTTCTTTTGGTTGGCGCCTAATGTATGCTCATACGAGTGAATCTTTGCTCTGTTTTTTTTAAAGCAATTTTTCGTCTTTCTTTCCAACGAAATTCTTATTTAGATCATTTTTCCACTTCCTTTTTTTTTCTGCAAATATTATTTTTGAAGGAAAGTTTTATATATATAATCGTGGTGGACGTCTTGAGAAAGTGGTAGACGCTCATAAAGGAGCGACTCTTTGTGCACGATGGAGTTACGATGGTTCTAGTCTTTTAACTTGTAAGTCAATTTATATACTTGCAAAATTTGTTTTCCTAAATTGTTTCGATAACTTTATTAATGCACAAATGACTGAAGTGTATAGAATAGCAATTAAAGGAACAATGCTTTCTTCTAAAGAATTTAGAGGAAATTATATATCACTTCACGTTAAATATTGTCGTATCGACTAAGGTAAAACATCGTTGAGTGGGAATTTAAACGGAAATTCGAAGATTTTAGATAAGTAAAAATTACTTGCAGGTGGAGAGGATGGAGCAGTGAAAATGTGGTCAAGAAACGGTATGTTACGTAGTGTTCTCTCACAAAATGGGACACCGGTATATGCGGTTAGTTGGAATGCGGATAATGCGCGTATTGTATATTGCTGTGGCGAAAATTGCTTCATTAAGGCATTGAAATTACAAGTTGGTTGAATTCTCTAAATTATGCAAATTAATTAGTGAAAAATCGAAAGTTGAATTTCGAAAAATTTTATTGGCTGTTTTTTTTCTTTTTTTCTTTTCTTTCTCTTTTCTTTTTTCTTTTTTTTTTGTAAAATAAGATCACCAGATTATGGCGTCAATGCAGTATGAAGTCCTCTAGCCCAATTCTATTGATTCGAATTGTCCGCTTGAATTGAATCACCTTTGAAATAGCTCCGGAGCTTTTTTGGTTTCTTCGATAGTTCTTGCGCTGTAGTTTATTCTAATTAGAACAAATAAATAAATAAATAAATAAAATTACGCCTAATTTATGCTCTTTTAATTCATTTATTATGATGAAAGCACCAAATTGCCCTGGAACATTGAGGCATCAAGAGTTAACGTACAGACGGCAAAATAATATTGTCTGTTCGATCATTCCACTGATCTAGCTTGATTTTTGCACCTTTAAATTGCACTTTATATCATGCAATAATAAGTGAACCTGTGGATCATTTATCTGCAATTTCTTTATCACTATAGGAATGCCAACGGCACTTTCGTAGATGATGAATTCTGTTTTGTTTTTTTTTATTTTCATTGCTATAGAAATTTTTTTGAATAAGTTGTATTAGTAATTGAAATGAATCTTTTTTCTTTTTTCTTTTTTTTAGGTGCCATTTTTCCAATAAAGAAAAACAAAAAAAAACAAACAAAAAACAAAAAAACAAAAGAAAACAAATACGAATTTCTGTGCAATATTGCAGCATTTCTTTCTTTTTGTCTCCAATTCAATTTTCTCAATCAGTGGATCAAATTTTTCGAGGAAAAAGTCCTATATCTATCTTAAAGCTATTCTTTAGTTCATGGTTCGACTATGGAAACTGTAATTACCAAAATTTGATTTATAATTCGGTGATAATGCAAAACAACTATGATGTTAATAATAGATTTGTGGATTTAGATAATATTCCTGGATTTAGATAATATTCCTGGATTTAGATAGTATTTACTCAATTTGTTTTGTTTTGCAGGTTTGGGATGGATATGGTCGGCAATTATTCTCGAGTACACCACATGATTATCCGATCACTTCTTTAGCATGGAATGCTGAAGGAGACTTATTCGCTGTTGGATCTTTCAATCTTTTACGATTATGCGATAAAGCCGGGGTTTGTAACGATACTTTTTGAGGGATAAAGTGGAGATATCGAGTGGGATTGTTCTTTGAGGTCTTTTAAAGATCTGAGTGATGGGCTGTGGGGAATTCTAAACAGTAATGTCGCATGAACTGCTATGATTTTAGATCGGATTCGAGGATGTTATGACGCATTTTGGTGAGGTTGTGGGGAAGAGGGCATAAGGTGGGAACTTGATCGAAATACTGAAATAGAAACTTGGGAATTTGTTTTTAGGTGGATCATTTTAACGCATAGCGCCCATATATACATCATATATAAATCTCGTTTATTTGCAAGAATATGTTTATTTTCCGATTAGCAATCTCGAATTATAGTATGGGAAGTAATTTCTATGGTAAATCCGCTTGGAAAGAAAATTTTCACTCGTTGATGTGGTTATTTATTTATTTATTTATTGCAGTGGTCATATTCACTAGAGAAACTTACCACCGGAAGTATATTTAGTATGAATTGGTCACCCGATAGTACACAGATTGTTGGCGGATGTGCTAATGGGCATGTGATACATGCACATGTCATTGAAAGGTGTGTTTTCTTTTTTTTTAAAATAATATATCAACTAAATACACTCATGGTTCGTTGAAAATGATGATTTACCTCTATATTTTTTTCTTCTAGATTCGTAAAGTATCGTCATCTAATCAGATCTGGTCATGATATAAAACAAGATTTTTCATCGAATAGGACAAATAAATATTATAAAATTCACTACTATGAATCGATTTCTGTATAAGCTAAGTATAGATGAATTTATGATCATTGTTACACGCTAATAATATGAAGTTTTGATGATTGAAATTTGTTAAACTGAAGTTCGTTGTCTTTGTTTTTTTTGTTTTTTGTTTTTTTTTTTGAGTTGTTTATTAGAATCGGCCCGGCAATTATGAGTGAATACAATAGCGTATTTTCTGTTAAGTATAATGAATTCTCTTTTTAGATATAGATATAAATAAATATGAATATAAACATAAACATAAATATAAATATAAATATAATAAGAATGTTTTAAAAGGCGTGTTGCATGGCGTAACATTGAGGCGGTTCAATCGAAGAGGAAATCAGTCGACGTTCGTGATGTGTTATCTGAGGTAGCTCGAGAAAAGTTGGAGATGCGAGATCGTATCACGAAGTTAGCGCTAGGTTTCGAGCAACTTGTGATCACAACCACTAAACAATGTTATATCTTCAGGTAATAGATCATTCTTATTTGGGCTGTAGCAAATGTTAACCATTATTGGCTGCAGGTTAACGATAGTTTTTTCGAGGATAAGTTCAAAGTATGAATACAATTTGCAAATAAATGGACATAACAAATTGCTGTTGAAATTTTCGAGTGAAAAAGATAAAATCATTTTCCAATATTTATTAAAAGTCGCAAAATTTTCAAATACCATTTAGAATGATGTTCGAAACATCAATATGTTGATAATCTATGAAAATTGCTATATGGAATAGAATTGTTAAAATTGTGAAAAAAAATATTTCACTTGTTGAATAAAGGAGAAAATGTGAAATTAGTGCACTCGAAATTCTCTCTCCCTCTCCCTCTCTCTCTCTCTCTCTCTCTCTCTCTCTCTCTCTCGGAATTGCAGCCTTCTCTTAAATAATCTTAGAAAATCAAATTGAAAAACGAAAATAGATATGAATATAATTACGCAATTGTGATGAAGTACACCGATTGAAAATTCATTTCAAAAATTTATTTATTGAAAATTCATTTCAAAAATTCATTTATTTTTATTGAAAAATTTGGTGACTAATATGATCGCTAAGCAAAGTTACAATTTGCATAGGAAAAATGATAAATTTTCCAAATTTCTAATTTTTAAACCGATGAATTAGTGCATTTTTTTTGCAATATTTTAAGATTTGTAGCCCTCAAAAGTAGTGGGCAGCGTTTTGGCTGATAAGGAAAAATATGAGCTATTGCGTATTCCATTTGTAGGTATCGATCAATGATAACGCTTGTAGTAATTCTATGGTCTTTGGTGCGAAATTTGCATATTTGTTAATAACTTCTGAAGGTATAAAAAAATAAAAGATTGTCTCGAATAGAAGATTCCCCATTGAAGCTTCAGAACATATTATAATCAGATTCTTTAATTTAAAAAAAAAACATACATATTTTCTATATGAATTTCCTATGTGTAAATGTGTAATGATCACTTTTTAAGCGCAAAAAATTGGAATACACCAGTGATAACTGACTTAAAGGAGTGCAGTGTATCGTTGATTCTTCTTTGTGAAAAGTAAGACCATTTTAAAAGCACTTTTTTTTAAATTAGAGATTTCATCGTTTACATGTATAAATCATTAGCATAGTATTGCTGCCATTTATGGAAAAAGCACCATATAAGAAAAAACGAAAAAAAAAACAACAATGGAGAAACGGAAAAGAATAGTGGCAATCTGCTGGGTCGACAAGAGGCGGTAGTCGTCGACTTGATAAAATCAGCTTTGAACTAAAATTTAATAATATTTTTGAATATATAAGAGAAATTAAACAACTGAGAAAAGCAAAAGAAGACTATAGTTAATAATTTTAGCTTGATAGTGTTTGTGTTTTTGTATCATTTCAACGATGAATATTTTTAATATCTTTTTTGGAGAAAACGTCAAACACACTATCATATCCTTCAAGCATTAAAACCAACATATTTAACGATAACTCACCAATAGAAAAATTAGAAGCACATATAAAATATCGAACAATTCGAATAGTAACAGTAACACTTATAAGGAATAACAAAAGTCATCTAATTTGCATAATAGAAAATGATAATATGAAAAGTGAATAAATATTAATATGTAAAAATAAACTCAAATAAAATGAAAATATTTTGCAGATTCTTTTTACTTATCGATGGAGGAACAATTCAAATATGTACATATGAAGGTCGTACACAATGTATTCTAAAAATGCCAAGTAGCGTACAAGGAGATGCAATTTCTGAACGAACAGCTGCAATATCCAATGATACGACAGCTATTCGTGATCGTGCTGATCATAAAATAATTCATCTTTTTGAGACATTAACCGCTAAGAATGCCGGAGATGGGAAAATCATTCATACGGTTCTATTATTATTATTTTTTAAAATTTATTACTATTAACTTTTAGCACACATTTTTCGCAATATTATTATAATTGAGAAAGCATGTTATCTTATTTGATTCGCATTGAACCAACAAGGAGATAACATTAGAGATAAATGCGTCGTCATATTTCTATCACTTCTGCTTAGATGAAATTGTGAGGTCATGTAAAGGTTAGGGTTTATAATATGCACACATTTTCCGCTTTAAAATGCAAATTAGAAAAAAAACATGACATTGTGCTAAAAATTTGATAAGGTAATGATAGACTGTAATAAGTACATATCAGAGTATTAGCATACGGAAATTCTTAGCCTCTCGTAAATGCAACATCTATGAGAGCATCTTAACTCCAATATTAGAAATTTTTATTGAAAAGTGGATGACGGGGAATAATTTCAAAGTGGCCTATCTTCTATCATGGAAAACTTTTCATCCTCTAATAAAGATTATTGACTAAACGTCAGTCGNTAATTAATTAATTAATTAATTAATTCCTTTTTTGCGAAAGTCTTTTGTCTATTTTCAGATTATTTGAAGATTTGAGAGAATTTCTGTAGTTTCCACCGTGTAGTTTCTAAAAAAAAAAAACTTTTTTTGCATGTTTTTTTTCCGCGTAATATTCACATTTAACTCTCATATGCGACAAGCTTTCAAATCACATAGATGGACACACCATTTGAAGCATCAATAAAGCATCGTCGAATAATTTAATGCTTGATGCTCTTTGTATTGATTGATCGCAAATATTGATCGCAAATATTCATAGCAAAACAATCCTTAATCACCGATCCAACCTTAATTACAGGTGCGATGGTAACAAATTTACGATTCAACGATCAAACGAATATGCTCGCTGGCCTTGAGGATAATCGTCTCGTAATTTGGGGATATCCTTCGGTCGTATTCGTCGATAAGGATCTCCTACAAAAAACAAAACTCGTAAAAGAAGCGATAGATTTTGGCAAATCACCGTATCTTATTGCGTAAGCGCTTTTCATATTTGTTTGTGCAATTTATGCAAATATACTGTCATGAAACTTTTATGCTTTTGTAATTTATGCAAATATACTGTTATGGAACTCTTATTCTACGTCTGGCACTTGTTAATTACAATCATATTCATAGAATTAAAAAAAAATTGCTTCTTAAAATTCCGCTCTTCAATGATTTCGGTCTTTTTTGAAACTGTAATAATGCATAATACTCTCAAATTTGTTTGCAGATTTATCGGTAATCATGTTTCGATTAGACGTTCGGATGGATCATTGGTACCATGTGGTGTTAGTCCATTTCCAGCCGCATTGAGCGCCTATATTGCTGCTTCAAAATGGGATCAAGCGATTCGACTTTGCCGTCATATTAAGGTTATTTGTTCAAAGATTTTTCGTATTGCCGGTACAAAAGTAGCAAATAATGGACATGAAAACAACTATATTTGCATCATAAAAAGTGGCTCCTATTCAGTGGCTCTTCTCAAATTTTTATCAATTTTCCATAAAATTGGAAAAAAAAACTGAATATTTACGTCAATTTTGAGCTAAAAAAAATTTTTCACCAATTTATTCACTCGAACATGGTATATGAGAGAGAACTAATTGCTTATTCATGAGGATTTAAGAATTTTTTTCACTGCTTTTTCTCTCAAAAATTTAAAGCACATAAATGAAAATACCACTCTTAGTAGCGTATTTTTTCGTATTCCGACGCTGTTTTACGATGTATAAACCATCAAAACTCTATTCAAGAATGAGTTTCATATCATTCATTGTTTTTTATTATGAATGCTACATTATGCTATATAAATGTAGATATAGTTTAACAGAATGAGGTTTAGATTTGTAGATTTCAGCGAAGTTGCAACTTATAAATATGGTTACCAAATTCCAGTTTTAAAAACACGCATCGTTAAAGATATTTTATAAGAAGGGGCTAAATTCTCTATATTCGAAAAATCATTTAGAAATTTGAATATTGCAAATTTTTAGCAAAATACGTCTTCAAAAATTCGACTTCAAATGAGCTTCTTTAGGATTGCAGAGTTAATCATGATAGCTGAAACGGTACCTTTAGATCTATATTTTAAGTCGATTTAGAGAGGACACGATATATACGTATTTAGATCTCATATTCAAATTCGTAGTTAACGAAAAGATAATATATGCATAAAATAAAATTAAGTATGTTGTATAATTTAATCGGTGCCAATATTTAAGGAAGAATATTTATGGGGTATGTTGGCGGCAATGGCAGCTAATGCAAAGAATTTCTATGCAGCGGAAATCGCTTATGGAGCATTAGATGAGGTTTGATTGAAACTAATTATTATAATAGTTAAACGATTTGTTAAGTGCTTTTAATTTTCAATAATAACTCAACGTGGGGAAAAGGGATGAAATGCCAATATTTAAGGAAGAATATTTATGGGGTATGTTGGCGGCAATGGCAGCTAATGCAAAGAATTTCTATGCAGCGGAAATCGCTTATGGAGCATTAGATGAGGTTTGATTGAAACTAATTATTATAATAGTTAAACGATTTGTTAAGTGCTTTTAATTTTCAATAATAACTCAACGTGGGGAAAAGGGATGAAAGTGAATACACTTATAATAATTCATATAATGAGAGCAATAAAATTGAGAATAAATTTAGAGATACCTTACAAAGGAGGATACCACATTTCCTGTAAAGTAGTGCAGTGTTTAAAGACGCTCAGAGTCACTCCTAAAAGGGTGTTTCAAAAAGAAAACTACTATCTAATCTCATATGCAAAATTTCTTCAGGAGGGAGGTCCAGGTCCAGGATATTCCAGGAGAAGAATCACCTTTGCAAAGATCCAGGAAATTCCAAGCAATTTTGCAAACATTTAGTTGAGTGGTTGATGTTGCTTTATTTTGACGGATGACGAGATTTTTGTCGCATTAGCAGAATTAATATATAAGATCTCATCATACATTAACTGTAGTGGATTTATGGAATTCTATCCATAAAATATGAATTTTTTTTTCAGGCCGAAAAAATTGATTTTCTATCCGAATTAAGAGCACAACCGAGCAAAGATGTTAAAATGGCGCTTATGACCGCATTTACTGGTAATATACATGATGCGGATGCAATGTTGCAACAAACGGGACATATTTTTCGTGCAATTATGTTCAATATTTCACTCTTCAGATGGCAAAGGTTTTACTTTTCTTATGGATATTGCAAAAATTATTTGCATTTCTAATGAATAGTTCGTAATAATAAAGAATGGAATTGAAAATTCATATATGCTAAATTCTTTAAAGCTCAGAAATAATGCGCTTGAATTGTGCGTTTTTATTTATTTCAGTTAATTAAAGACTTATAGAAATTACCAAATGAGAATTTTGGCATATTGCCAATGCAAATTTATTCAAAAATTAATATGGGCATTCATAAATATCAAGCACCGAAGTGAACATTCTTTATCCTTAGTTGAGAGATATTCTCAATTGATATCCATAATTGATTGATCTTTCGAAATATGCAAATTTTCCCCTCAGATGATGGCTAAATCAGTAATCAATCTATGAAGTCGTATTTGGTATAGAAGCAAAATTAGCAATATAGTTAAGAATAACATAACCGACTAACGCATAAACACACAACTGCACGCATGAATAAACATTGGCAGCTATTGGATAGAATGATTTACATTTTTCAACTTGACAGTTATCTTTAGAAATTAGCTAAAAAGAAAGAAAAAAGAATTTTTTTTTCATTGAAACCAACATTTTCAGAGCACTTGAATTGGCAGTGAAATATAAGATGCATTTGGATACGGTGATTGGTTATAAGCAAAAATATTTGCAAGAAACGAATCGCAAAGAAACCGATAAAAATTTTTTACAACATCTTTCTGAGGTTAGTACTGGTTTATATGATTGCTAATGCATATACATTTCTACATAATTAATACAATCTCTTATAATAACTTATATTTCATAATTATGGGAAAAAATCATATTTCATAAGTAATGAAATAGGTGATGCGGATCCTTGATGAGCCTTCTTCTCTTCATTTCCTGTTGATCGAATTTTAGAATTTTTCCTTCACCCAATACTCGTATGAGAGCATTCATGAAATTCCTCCACAGGTCGAAATCGATTGGGAACATATTCAAGAGAAAATTCGAGAGGATGAAGCTAACGATCGGAAATAATTACGGCAGATTCAGAAATCATCGGCATATTGCCGGATCGTTACCACCTTCGACAACACAGTTCAATGTGAATATCTTTTGTCCGTCGTTCATATAACCGTGTTTAATTCAATAGTTTATAATTCAATAATCATTCACGTGCATTTATCGAAACGAGAACACGAGTGCAATTCATTCAATAGAAATGATGACATGCTAGTGCAGGAGGATGATATTCATAAAGTAGAACATAACACAATGAATTGGAGTGAAATAGAAGAGAGTGTGATATATATATATATATATATATATATATATATATATATATATATATATATATATATATATAGGGTCAGGTCTGCACAAATGAGCCGTATTAAAACTCATCTTTATGATATACGGATAAGGCAGTAAGGAAGTAATTTAGCATTCCGGAAATACCGGAAATATAATCAAATAGACGTTTTGTGCGACGAAATAACATTAATCATTACAAATCAAAAAATATTCCGCTCATTGAAACAATGATAATATATAGCAGTCTTGTTCAACTGCCATCAATTCAACAGCTGTTAATTTTGGGGATTTATGAATGTGGATAGTATCTCCATCATCACTCTTAATGAGGCAATCATGGCTTTCACGGTGATGTTGCATTAATCAATAAAACAACACTTAAATCTCGACTAAGAAACTATTTTTTTATTTGTTGCACACATTAGCTAAGAAATGAAAATAGATGAGGTGCCTAAATATAAAGTGGCGATTTATCAAATTTGTAGCTGATATTTCCGATTCGTTTATTATCGGGATCATATTGAATCGGTTCGGGAAACTGCCAAGGCATCAGGTTCGCAAGCTTGACTATTTGATGCATGACGACGATATGGCGTCGAACTTACATTTCTTCTTCATATATTCTGCTTACTGTTTACTGCAAACATTCGATTCAGATGAAGTAAAATGGAATAGGCAACTTGAGAGCAGTTCTCTATAGTGTCAACCATCCAGAAGTTTTAGATTTGCTCAGGCCAACATTTAAGTTTCGTGCTTGCTTGCCGACTTTGTAAAAATAACGTTGTGCTGAAGAATAGAGAACATTTTGTTCGCTGATCGCTGACAAGGGGCACTAAAACAAAGAATTTAACGAAGGCTTTGTCGGCAGATTACGTCGCTTTCTCAAAATCACATCTGACGAATGAGTGATGATGACATTGTGCTCTCCAATCGTGGTCATTGCATCCTCCTGAATAATATTTATAAAAAGAAAAGTGTTTGAAGTGATCATCAAAGGGCATAACATTGTATCCGACGCATATATCTTGTATCATCGATGTTGTTGCAAAAAAAGTTCAATTTATTTCAGGAGAGGTGAAATTTGCTTCCTTTCATTCCTCCTTTTCCTTAATTTATTTATTTCTATAGTAGGCTTGACTGTTTTCAATCGTTTAATCGTACAGACTAGATGAAAAGAAGTAAAATTCTATAAGCCAGTAACATATAGGGGCTCTATNTAAAATATTATAACCCTTTTTATACCTATAAATATGAATACGCTTATAAATATTTGAACTTGTGTTAGTGAAATTTATTGGAAATTTATTAAATTTGTTATTTATATAAATTTATTACTCTTATTGACTATTCCTGTTGCCTAAATCTTTTTTGTATATGTATAACCCTAAAAATCAATTATATAAGAGAGCTATTTCTATAGGTTTAGCATTAAATAAATATTGCTCTATTTGTGCTAGCACTTCATAGTATGATCGCATTGACAATGTATACCAAGATTATTGATTATTGCTCTACGATACTGTATTTATCAACGGACCATTTATTTACGTAACTTTATATCATAATATTATATTATCCTATGTTTTCTTTATTCTATTTTCCACCCACGCATTTATTTTACTTATAACAAAACTTCAGTTTCTGTATTAGTATTAGGATTGTCTTCTAGTATTTTATATTAGTATTTCGATCTGGGAATATTTTAGTGAGTTTTAAGTGTTATTCATATTGCTTTGATAGATCTAGTGTTAAACATAGATCAAATAAATATTGCTCTACGTGTTATCATTGTTATCACGATGCCATCAACATCTGCGCTGAGATTTATCGATTATCAGTCATCACCTCTTCTGTTTTTGGTTTACTTCTTTCAACTATATGGTGCTTCTGGTTCTTTCGACTATAGCATGATCGTTTAAAAGTTTTTATATTTACTACAATTTTTCTTAATTTATATTTTCCATTTATTTAATTAGGAGTTTTTTTCCCATTCATTTCTACTTTTCTCTGCTCTTAGTTAAGCTGTCTATATACCTTCTTATACTTGTCCTCATAGGTAATCTATCCGCTTCTCACTTCTTGCATTCATAACATCTATCTAGCATCCTAGTATTCGTCTACACCTTTATCTAACTACACGTTCACTAGCTTGTTCGCTATTCTATTTTACTTATATAAATACTATTTAAAATAATTCAAGGCATATCTTCGTATTTGTTTTTCTACTAGACGAAATTCCAGAATTACTAAAAGTCCACTTATATATTTGCTTTTATAATACTGCAATGTTTAATAAAGGCTATCTAAACAATTGTTTTACCTCCATAAAACTTTTCAGTATGTTGCAAAAAATCTGCTTGCAATTTTCCTTTTTCCCTCTATAGGACTATAAATTCTAAGTGAAGTTTGCATATAAATTTCGAAAATATGTGTAAATTTTGCTGCGCCACTGATCGAATTTGTGCCGAAAAACCTGTAGAGAGTAAATAAGCTCCATAGTAAAACCCATTACTAGATGTTTTGTCGCTGTTTCTGATTATCTGATCGGCGAGTTGATTTTTTACACGGCAACAATTCTATGTTCTAAAACGGTAGCCTTTGCGTTCTCAGAATCCTATAATTTTAAAACGGATATTGCGTTGGCAAACATCCAATCAACTTATATGCATATTCCAATAATCGTCTGAAGTCCTATCCTATGAACGTTTTTTTTCCGATCACTTAAATAGGTGGCTTCTTTTCAATATTGATCATGTTATTTTGCAGCAGTTGAGGAGAATTTGAAATGAACGAAATAATGGCTATAAAAAGTAGCTACTTAGCATGAAGTATTGATACAACCTAGGGCATAAAAATAAGCCTATTTCTAGGTTTCACGGTAGACCTCGGACTTAGACTAGAATCAGTTACTATAGTTAAGAAGTTCAATTGCTCTGTAATGAGTTTCTTCAAGAAACTTACTCCAACTCATTAGTTGTGTTATTGCATGTTTGCCTGTTTATCGGTCGGTTTATCTGCCTCTCCACCTGTCTGTCTTATTCCCTGATCGAATTTCATCCGCGGCCAATTCGATTAAATGGTGTTCGGTAGTTAAGATACTCACATAAAATCCAATAACAATCTATCAGCTCCGAGTCAATTTTGCATATATTCGCTGAGTGCTCCCATTATGCCTGAGAATGTTTTTTCTTCAATAAATAAATTTTCCAAGCAAACAAACATATTGCAATCTCTAATTTCCTCAAATCCTCTCAAAGATTACCAATATCTTTGATTGCATCATAAAGTATTGCAAACATTTCAAGTTTTGCAAATATTAGCGTCGATCGGAGTGTAGCTCTATTTGGGACAATCAATGCCCATATTGATTCACATGATTCGACGCTATTTTCGTTTGATGTTTCGTGCCGACATTCCATTTTTTTTTTTTTGCCTGAGGCGGCTGCTTGTATGTTTGCATAATAAATGAGCACATTTTGCTTAACGAGCTTAGCATATTGGCTTTTTGAGGGGAGAGACGTTCGTCAATGCTTCCGTAGGATTCGTTTGCATTCGAGCACGTTGAATGCGCGTCTCTCTCACCGATATTTTCGACGCTATTTTGCGCTCGATTGAGAGATCTTATTCTCTCGTAACGTAATATCATACACATCATGGCTTCATTTTATCTTATAAATATATTTCGTAACGGATTTGAAGATAGATTCAACTCATTTCTGAAAAAAAAAGTATTTTTCGCTATTTTTTACAACATTTTTTCTTCTAAAAAATATGCTTCTCGTCAGCAAATTTGCATTTGCAAAGCACATTACTGCAAAATCGTGAATGCGCTCACGTAGGCTGTCATCTACGCGTTCGCATGCGCATGTATGGGTGCATTTGCGTATGCGTTCATATGCGTGTAGACGTGTACGTGCGCAGCCACGTATAACTGCGTTTGCGTGCGTGTGTACTCATGTGTTTGCAGATGTGAATTAGTACCCTTGATCGTTGTATCGTTTCAACTCGAGAGTGACTGAACCTGAGGTCGTGACATATGATGCCCTCTTATGGATAACACGATTTCCCACTGGACAAAAATAAAATACGCTTTTCCAATCGTAGTCTCTTGAGCTATATTCGTAAATTTTACTGTAATGTATAAGACTATACTGCAAATTAGTATAGGACACTGTAACACATTATAACGTGGTTCTAAGCGAGGAAGTATAATATGAAATATCTAAAGGCTTATAAGATACTATATTATAGGCTTGCAGATGCGCATTCCTTATCTATATCCTAACTTCTACTCATGTAATCCTTAATTAGCCGTCATTGCCGCACATGGTGACGTTCAGAGCAATTAGATTTCTACATCATTTCGAGAACTAATTCCTTATGAATTTTATTATGACAATCGGTTCGGCATCGCTTCATCAGAACCGGAAACATTACCTATAAAAACTTCATAAGAGATTTCATCTTGGTAAAATCACTCATTTCTAAACGATTATATGAGTATAGCTGATAGATTATATTGTCAATTCGTGTGCATCATTTTATGAACAGCTCGCCTGAATTTTTATTAATTATTTTTATTTTTATTAATTGATCGTTTGATCAACAATGAAATATCGAAAGTGACAAACTCTTCAAGCAACTAGAAAGAGAAAATTTTTCTCGAGAAAATATCAAAATGCTTCTTCTTTTTTACGATGTTGTGTAGTATTAACGCAAGCATGAATGCGTTGAATTGCTTCCAATGCGCTGCATATGAATTTTTTAAAAGTTCGCAAGTTTAAAATCTGCTAAAGCAAGAACATAATATCACCAATTGATGGATACCTCATAATTGAGCAATAAAAGTCTTTGCTGAAATGAAAGGGTAATTATTAGGTTATTAGCTATGATGGAGTAAGAAATTATAGTTTGAAATCGAAAAAAATTTAATGCTTAAGTTTACTTCAAAATTTCGAATTTCAAGAATTCGTGAATTGGAAGCTTTCCGAGTAAAATGAGTCTCAATTTAAAAAATTAGATTTAAATTAGTTTGGCGTGAATCCTCTCATGAAAGAAGGCAAAATTTACTCAACTTCCATACTTACGTCATATATATATATATATATATATATATATATACATTTAGGCGATTTTAATTATAATGTTAGTAATATCGTTCAACCACTAACTATGAGAAATTGAAATTTAATATGCCATTTTTTTGCATATTTTGCAATTGCATAAACTCGCAATAAGAAAATGCAAAAAAAAATTGCAATCTCAAAGAATAGTTGCAAAAAAAATGAGAATTTTTCATTTCATAAAGTTTTTTCGAATGAATTTTTAAAATAATAAACATAAATTAAAGAATGAATTTGCAAATATAAATATTCGATGGAATCATTCAATATTCAGTGATAAGTTTATGAGCTTTCTTTTTTTTTTGTGCATTTCTGAGTGATATATTTCGCTTTACTTTTATGCGTATCGTGATCGATTATCCCACTCACTGATTGCTTTTATTCTTCACATCAATTATGCTTATTCTTAAAGAAGTATACCTTTTCTTTATTGCGCCTAATCTTTTGCATCCTCGAGGCACTTTCTCTTTTCCCTATTAAATATGCTGAAAATCAAGTTCAAAATCATCAAAACAGAAGGTTGTTAACGATTACCTCTAGGTCCTAATGTTGACCATCAAATTAATTTTCATATTAAAGTATATGAGGAAAGAATAATTTAGCATTTTAGCAATATTTATCTGATTTGCAATTATTCGTTTGAATTATTGTTGAATAAGTTCTGCGAGGATCCTTCTCAATCGTTCATCGCCTATCAATCCATATATTTCCCTCATCGTTTTGATCACTCATATCAAGTGAAATCACTCGTATCTAGTGAATGCAAATCAAAGAGAGCACTTTATTACGTTGTTGATCAATTACCGTAACCAATGCAATCGTTCAAAAGGAATATGATATTTGCATTTCGATCCTTTTGTAAGCATCATTGCTCGACTTCTATCATCGCATTACCCCACTCATTTATTAGCCAATCTAATACGGTATGGTCATTTTGCATTCGCTGACTACGTGGATTAACTTTAAATGCGCGAATTCTGTTGCTGGAGCTTGCTCCGGAGGCAGAAATGATTCAGCCTGAAGCACAAACGTCTTTTTTTTGAACTTTTATCGTTGTTCTCCGATGAGGTCATCAGAGAGGTCGCGCGCTGCAAATACCTTCAAGCTAACTTGTAACATAATATTTTCACATATTTGATATATGATCGCTATTTAAAGAAGACGCGGCAACATATTTAAACGTTCTTCTGCATATCACGCCTTTGTCAATCGTTTACTTGTGAAGACCCCTTCTTATTCTAATAAAGTCACTCGGTATTGGACGGTCGTTTCAATTGATGTTGTAGTTTTCTCGTCTAGATTTTATTTTCATCTCTCAATTTGCCCATATATCAGATGAGTATTAGGTGAACGCTGCAGCTAACCAGTTTTTTTTTTCATCGACGGTGCTATGTTTTTATGAGGCATACGCAATTAATTCCGTATATCTTGAAATATTCGAAGAAGTATTTAAAAGTCAATATTTTTTACGATATTATACAACTTACCCTTGAACCTGTATAAAGATTGAATAATCATTTCATGAATATGGCCAAGGATCGAGCATTAAACGATAGCTTTTTATTTTTTAGGATTTAGCCCTGATTTTTGCAGTCTTTGTTGCAATTTTATTTGGGATTGTTGCAAGAGAAGTTATATTGAATTCAGGATTTTTTTTTTTGATTTAGGGAATTCATATAATGTCATTCGATGAACCACGTATTGTTCGACTTGCTCAATATACCTTAGCAGATAGTTTTTTACAATCTTTTCATATGTCTATCGTTTCTCTAATATTATAAGTTCTCATTTTCTTATTCACAAACCACTCATCTACATCGTTCATTGTGCACGCTATGATATTGCGCTAAATTTGGCTATTTTTTCCGCTGCTATGCAAGAGTGGTACCACGATAAAAGCGTAGGAGAAGGTTCTAGCTCATATATATAACCTACTATGATGAAATATCGATAGATAGGAGTGTATTATATACAGAATTACGATATCAGTTGAAAAAAACAACTTAGAATAGTGAGAAAAAGTATTCAACGTTGTTAAAGTTTAAATTCAATTCATTAAACTTGGAAGCTGCAAGCTTCAAAGCCCACCTAGCGACCTTCAAGAGACCTCCAGATTCAGCTAGACTATGGTAGTTGATAGGCTATTGAATCGAATTCCTTGAAGGTCACGATTAAGCGCAAGAAAGTAAAATTGTAAAACTTTGAATATTAATGAGTAATGAAGCAATCACCTTCAAAAATAATTTCCTGAATTTGTTGGCAATAATCCTTCGGAATCCATTCGAAAATAATCTATAGGTACTCGCTTTAAATCGTAAAAACATTTTTTTTTGCACTTGCAAAATGCATTGTGCTTATTATTCGTGCATGTCTATGTGTGGCGGTATGTGTATATTAGTGTGTATGTGCGTGCGTTTACACACATACACACACATATATACACACATACGTGCACGCGTCGTATAGAAGCTCGTATATGTGCGTTTATTTTGACCGGTAGTTCAAGCTCGATTACCACTGAAATTGGACTTGAGATGTTGGGGGG